>OZ030015.1:38054956-38269956 GCA_964023405.1 Apodemus agrarius | reverse complement strand
TGGTCTCACTATCCAGAGGAATAAAGTCCATCCTGATGGGGAAGTTCTCGGTCCACGGTGCCCACTGGGAAGCAGCAACAGTGGAAGGAGAGTGCTCAGCGGATTTCCTCCTTCCCCTCTTTTTATTCAGTCTATATGGTGGCCATGTGTTCAGGGCACACTGATCCTCGGTGGAACCTCTCTGGATACACCCTCACAGGCACGTGCCAAAATGTACATCATTTTTAAAACAAAACAAGGTTTCATTCTGCAGCCCAGGCTGGCACCGCAATGTGGTAATCCTCCTGTCTCAGCTTCTCTAGTGCTGGGATTTCAGGTGTGAGTTACCACACCCAGCTCCCCCGGACATTTCCAATCAAGTTGACAATGTCAGCCATCAGACTGAGCATCAAGGCAATAACATGGACACAGGGGAAGTACTGAGGATGGTTGGGTCTGCCAGAAGAAAGCCTGGGGCGTCAGCAGCCCCTGCTCCTGTTCACACAGGAGCTAGGATACACTCGAAGGCAGCAAAATGATGTTCTCTGCTGTTCATTTCTGCAAAGGCACACTTTTATTTTAGCATCAATTTTAGGCAAACTCTAACACAAAATCTGAATTGGTAAGACTCTCTGAAACTGTAGAGAGTTTTTAAAAGGAAAGTCTTGGAAATCCTCAGATTTTCACACTGTGAGTTTAATGCAATGGTAACTAAGTTTTCCCAAGTATTCCAATTTCATTGGCTGTGATAAGATACTCCAATGAGAAATAACTTAGGGAGAGAGGGCTTATTTTAACTCACAATTCCAGGTGATAGAATGTTGCTGTAGGAAAGGGATAGTAACAGGAGCTTGAGACAGCTGGTCACATCACATCATAGTCAAGAACAGAGATAGCCTAATGCAGGCTTGCCTGAGCTCAGCTAGCTTTCTTTACTCTTAAATAGTCCATGGCACTCTGAATAGGGAATAGTGTTGTCCATATGGGTTGGGTCTTCCCACATCCTAACAATCAAGACACGGTCCTACAGACATGTCCAAGCCAAACTGATCTAGGCAGTTCTTCTTCTTCTTCTTCTTCTTCTTCTTCTTCTTCTTCTTCTTCTTCTTCTTCCTCTTCCTCTTCTTCTTCTTCTTCGGTTATTTTTCGAGACAGGGTTTCTCTGTATAGCCCTAGCTGTCCTGGAACTCACTCTGTAGACTACGCTAGCCTTGAACTCAGAAATCTGCCTGCCTCTGCATCCCAAGTGCTGGGATTAAAGGTGTGTGCCACCACTGCCTGACTAGGCAGTTCTTCATAGAGACTCTCTTCCCTGGTGATTCTAGGTGGTGTCAAAACCAACCAATAGAACTAACCACTGCACTACCCTAGGCCCTATTTGAAAACATTCATAGAATTATGTGTGAGACCCACTCTAGATGTTAGTGTGTCCACTAGAAAGCTGGGTTCTAAGAAGTTCTAGATACAGAGTTCAAGAAGGGAGAGGGGCTGGAGAGACTGCTCTTCCAGAGGTCCTGAGTTCAATTCCCAGCAACCACATGGTAGATCACAACTATCTGTAATGGGATCTGATGCCCTCTTCTGCGTCTGAATACAGCTACAGTGTACTCATATAAATAAATCAAATAATTCTTTAAAAGAAGAAGAAGGGAGAACAAACCCCAACTTAGTAACTCACAAGCGTGTGGTTGTCATAGCAGTGGAAGCTAAAGGGAAACAGGAAGGGGACAGCAGGGCACATATGAGAAGGCCCAGGAGGCCATAAGGGATTCTGGGAACAAAAGGAATAGCGAGGCTATGAGCTGAAGGAAAAATGCTGTCAGAAGTGTACCCCAGGCTCCACCTCTAGGACCCAGAGTATTTTATCAGACAGCTTCGAGGACTGAGTTAAGGACCCGCTTCGTAACATTTCTAAGAACGGGAAGTGAGAGAGCAATCAGTGTGCTACAAAGTTTCAAGTGGCTCACAGAGGAGATGAAAAGCAAGATCACTGTGGCTGCGTGGGATGACGCAGGCTTCCAATCCCACACCAGGCGCGGGGAGGTGTCTGCATTCCAGACCAGCCTGGTCTACATAGGGAGACAGTGAGTTCCTGGCTATCCAGGGCTACGCAGCAAGACAGTTCCTGGCTAGCCAGAGCAGCATAGTGAAAACATGAGGGGGAGGGGATAAACAGCTATGAAATCAAGAACTCAAGAGTGGGATGGGGGTGCGGAGTGGGGAGTGGGGGAGACAGATCTGTAGTTATGTTTAAAATCCTTGATTGCCACAAAAGCTTTAGGACTCTAATTTGTTTCTCCAGAGATCACCCAGAGCATGCTATATCTAGTGAGAATGGCCACACCAGTGAACTCTGGGCTAAACGAAGAGACCCTACCTCTATAAATAAGGAAGAAAAAAACAATCAATGGTTTGATTGATTGGTTGATTGGTTAATGATTCCTGACATCACCCTCTAGAAGAGGGTGGGGCTGGTACTTGTGTAAGGTTCTGTTGGCTACACATGGATGATGAGAACGAGACTGGCTAATTGTGGAGGGGCGGGGGAAGACGAGGGACTAGTGAAAACAGACTCCTGGGGCCACTGACCATCCACCTTGCAAATGCACTCTTAGCGAGTATAGAAAGTACCTTGAACATCAGACTGGGGGTTTGTCAATCCCCTTGTCTCTTCCCTACTACTGACCTCTTAATCCCCAATATTTTTACAATTAACAACACTACAAATAAGGTTTTGCTAGCGTGTAGAAGAATCTTTATAAAAGTTAAGAAAACTCTTCAACGTTCACCAGCCCTGAGAAGAAATGCCCAGGACAACTTCCGGTCAACAGTCAGCTGGCTGAGGGTCTTTTTGCTCTTTCTGGTAAGAAATCACAGAAAGCAAGAAGCTTTCAAGCCTGGCTGGCAAGGGGTGGGGAGCAGTTCTCTGGCTGCTTCTATTCCCCTCCGCATTGAGAGCAGAAGCAGTAGGCCAGCCGAAGGAGTGGCAAGTGGCGCCCTCTAGTGTTTTAGCGATGTGCATGCTTCAGGTATCTAAACCCTGGTCACTCCAGTTCTCAGCCCAGGATCTCAGACCCTTATCCCTGAGCCTTCACAGTTATCACTGCCTCTTGCTACTTCTTTTTGTGTGCGCTACCAGCTCCAGTTGCAGTATTAGAACTAGGTAAGGAAAGACCATTCGCAAAAAGCCTTTTCTTGGGTCCGATGTTGCACATACAAGTATCAGCAGAAGAGAGAGTAATGGGCTTGCCTGAGTGGCCTGCTCACGTGGCCCGAGAAGGGACATTTGGATTGATCACAGCCATATTAGGACGAATACAACATCCTCTTAGCACCAATCACAACCTTGCCTCTCAGTCCCTCTGCCAGACCACAAAAGGAAGTATTCTCCTTCTGGCCAATATGGATATGCTGCAGGGTCATTTAGAGTTCGCCAAAATTTAGGATAGAAAGTCTTGTAGTTTTAAACAGCTCTGCACTTTCAAAATGGAGACAGTAGCTGTGATGCTCATCCTGTAGTTCCCTTAAGATGCCCTTGGTGTGTTTGAGATGACTAGTAGAGGATCACAGACAATCCTTTTTGCACAAGAGAGCCAAAGTTAGGAACGTGGTTATAGAAAGGAAGACATGATTTTCAGATGGTGTTTCAGACTAAAGTCTGAACATAATGCAGGGATAGAGTCATAACTCTTTAAATTAGGAATGATGATAGAGTACTTTAATTGACAAATATGATGGACTGGATGTTAATTGTATATCGTACTTAGTAATTCACATGATCGTTATGGTTTTGTTCAATTTATGTCAGGGAGAAGAGGGTTTTTTTCTATTATTTTGTTGGACAGAAAAGGTGAAATGTAGAGGGATCTGATGCTAAGGTCCTAGTCTCCAACTGGTTCGTAGATACGAGCAGCTAATGAGCTGGACAGAATAGACAGGGCTTCCAGGGTCCCTGAAGGTAAGCTGGCAGACACAGGAGAGATTTTCACCATGCTTCAGAGGGAGAAAAGATGACCTGTTGTGTGAACTATTTAACAAAAATAGAACCTGCGTGTTCCTGAGCTTGCACCTCTGCCCAGGCGGTCTTGTCAGCCATGTACTAGAAGGCAAGAGCTGGCATGTGTTTATCTCGTGGAGGTTCCGACTCTGAACTCCACAATCTCCCCACCCAGCTCACTAGCTTCCCACCGGCACGCTATTATGCCATCCCTGTGCTTCAGATCCCCCACGGCCTCTGTGGAGCACCTCCAGCAAACCCACGCTTGGCCGCAGTACCTTTCTCTCTTGAACCCAGATGAGCCACCATGTGAAGGAAAACACAACACAAACAGTTCAGAAACAATGGTAACTCAATCTCTGGGTGCAACAACTAAAACCTAATCTTGTAAGCCTTATTAAAATCTGATCCCTCCAGTGGTGGATCCTCGTGTGGATCCACCTAATTCTCTTCAGCTTCCTTTCTTCCTGGGTCCAACCAGAAGTCCCGCCTACTCGCCCAATGATTGGCTCCTTTTTTCATTAGGGGATTGGTTCACAAGAACAGCACAGGGCACAACAATGACCAGCCATGTGAAATCTCAGGTGGAACAGCCATAGGCTGCTTCTCCAGGAGGGAGGGTAGGTTGTTGAGCTGGGACTAAATGTAACTAAGCAACTAAAGTAGAGGGCAGATTTAAGGTGTTGAGCTAAGAGTATTGGGAGGAGCACGCTAGCCATGGTCGATTAGGAGCACCCAGCAGCTGAGCCAAGAAGGCAGGTTGAAATCGAGCAACATGTATGTCTCCATTTTCATCCACAGATCCCAACATTCTCTGGGTGGGTGCTGATAGTCTAACCCGTTACTAGAGCTTAAAGTGGGGTAGCAAAAACTACACACAACAAAGATATGACAAGGTTAAAAGAGGTCATATCATTATTCATTAAGGCTGGTGTCCTTATGAAGTAGATTAGAGTGTAGACAATGGACAAGAGGGTGAGGCCAAGTGGGAGGTCACAGAAGAAATTTGACTTGCCACATCTTGGACTTTCAGACCGTAGAGCTGTCAAGAACAGATTTGCAAACTCCCAACCCTATCTAGTCAGTAAGTGCCATTTTGTTTCTTGGTCCTAGAATGCTCCTGTACATTATAATTTTATTAGACAAGCAAAGAGAAGATTCCTTTTTTACAATTAACTTGAATGTCCTAAGACTGAGATCAACTAGAGTAATAAATGTAGCACTTGGTTTTGTTTTCAGTTTGGTTCTGTAGCTAGGATAAGATATCCCAACCAAAAAAACAAAAACAAACAAACAAACAAACAAACAAACAAAAAAACCAACTTAGGGGCCAGGTATGGTGGTGCATGCCTTTAATTCCAGCACTCAGGAAGTAAAGGCAGGTGGATTTCTGGGTTTGAAGCCAACCTTGTCTACAGCTTGAGTTCCAGGATAGCCAGGGTTACACAGAGAAACCCTGTCTTAAAAATAAACAAGCCAGGCAATGGTGGCTCATGCCTGTAATCCCAGCACTTGGGAGGTAGAGGCAGGAGGATTTCTGAGTTCGAGGCCAGCCTGGTCTACAGAGTGAGTTCCAGGACAGCCGCAGCTACACAGAGAAACCCTGTCTCAAAAAACCAAAATAAACAAACAAACAAACAAACAACAAGAAAGCTGGTGGTCAGGAACAAAGAGAATAAATGCATGCATGCTTACTTACTTGCTGGCTTGCTTGCTAGTGCTCATCTCAGTGTCTCCACTTTCCCATAGCCCATGGCCCCTGCCTAGGGAATGTTGCCATCCACGGTGGGCTGGGTCTTTCCACATCTGTAAACTAACATAAACCACCCCCAAAACATGCCCACAAAACAACCCAATCTGGACAATCTCTCCACAGGTGATTCTGGGTTGTGTCAAGTTGACAGTTTTCGGCTTTAGAGAGCAAGTTTCATGGATCTTAAGACAGGGAAACTGCCAGAAAACTGAGAGGTGACAGGGCATGCAACAGTTCACTTCTGTGCCAAGTGGGCTAAACCGTGGTGTCAAGCCAGCCTGTCGCCTCACACACTAGAATGCCAGAGATACCATCTTAGTTTCGCCAAACAAAAGGGAGTCTTACGTTGCCAGGCAATCAAAAGGGCTGTAAGTGCCAGACTATCACAAAGCAGCAAAGGAGAGAGGAGAGAAAAGAAAGGCAGCGAATGCCAGTTCAATGAGAATGTCTCAAGCTCGGAAAGCAGGAAGAAAACAGCACACACCAGGTGTAAGACTCATAGTGTGCAGACTCTAAAGGACTGTAGTTTCTAGTCGGAAACTGGACAAAGCGTCAAGTAGCTGGGATGGCACGAATTCTAAGTGCTGAGGGTACAGGCGCCACACCTGGCTGTTCTCTATTATTTTTACAGCCACTGTATAATTTGAAACTGGTCTAACAGAGAGAGAGCAGGCTAGTTTTGCTCCCATGCCAACCACTGTAGTGCCAAGTGTCTGGTAAAAGTCATGACCTCCACTCTGTCACATGTATCCACACATGCATGCGTGTGTATGCGCGCGCGTGTGCACACACACACACACACACACAGGCACATGCATTCTCTCTCTCTCTCTCTCTCTCTCTCTCTCTCTCTCTCTCTCTCTCCCTCTCTCTCTGACTCTAGCTCTCTGGCACCATTAGAGTCTCATTATCATGCCTCCAACTTCTCACACCTATTTATGAGTTTCTTCCATTGCTCTTAATTATTTAAAGACAAAGACGGTATTTTCTTCATCTGTGGTTACCCAACAAACCTTTAATAACTCTTAGATGAAAAAATAGTAAGTTTTTAGAGCAAAGACTTTGAAAATTTCCAGTTCAAGGTTTGATTCCCAGGCCATCAACCTACCAGTCAGGAGTCCCCATGTGACCTCAGGGATCTTACTTTGTCCTAACGCAGGGACACTACCTGTTCTGAATGAAAAGACAGGCTATAACACCCCCAGAACAGTTCCAAGCACACGCTGAAATACTCATGCAGCTGGGTTGGTGAATAGGGACTGCCAAGAGCAGGTCCTGTCTCTAAGGCAGGTGTCAGCCAACATTATCTCAGGATGCAGTCTGTGCTCATGAACAGACACCAGCACATGGCAGATTCCTTATGGCTGATGCCATACTTCATCTAAGACAGCCAACATCTTATTATAACAAACTAGGGTCTCAAAGACAAGACTTTCTGTATTGTGTTATATATACTTCATATGAAAAGGAATAATAATAATAATAATAATATAGACTTCTACTTCCTGCCTTAATGGGAGATATTCTAGTACACCAACTTGGCTTCTGCCATCCTTCCAAAACAAAACAAAACAAAGCAAAGCAAAGCAAAAATAAGAAAGGAATCTGGGCTGAAGAGATGATTCAGAAGTACTGGTTGCTCCTCAGAGAGCACAGGTTTCATAGCCAACACCCATGTACCATCTAGAACAAGACGGATGGTACCAACGAGGATCTAACGCCCTCTTCTGACCTCCGCAGGCACTGCATGCACATGGTGCGCAGACAAAACACCGGTACACATAAAATATAAATAAAAAGGGGGGAATATTGTAAAAGAAAACTATGAAGAACATCATAAATTCTGAACAAAACTGCTCAAAAATCTCCTTGGAAGCATGAGTAACAGGATCCTGAAGGATGGAGCTCAGGTCGTGAAGCCGGAAGTCTTTTATCTTTAATTCATTTGCAGATTGTAGACCTGTGGTGAGAGTGAGGGCGAGAGCACTTTGGGCAGTATGGAAGGACACTCTGAGACAAAACAGGACATTAAGGGGGAGAAGGGACTTGCTCAAACATTCAACCCGGTTACCTATTGAGACGGTTTCTGGATTCTGAAGTTGCACAGGCTGAAAGGCTGGGGTGTTAAGCAGAAAATCTCTAGCTCAGATTCAAGTTTTCAAATTCTTTGAATAGAAGAATTAGGGATGGTCTAGGCACAAAATATCCGAGGATCAGACCCTAGGAATGGCCAGTGGGGGGGGGCCAAGCCGAGAGCAAGGTAGGCGCTCCAAGGGGAAACCCTTAGAGGACATAGCCTGGTGCAGGGCGGAAGGCGCATTACCAGCAGTCAACAAGAACGGCGAGCTACTGTCAATCAAGTCAGCTCAGGCTCCGACTGGACCAAGGTCTGCCTCGGAGAGTGTGAGCACCTGTTTAGGAAGCCATCACCACCCAGAATTCAATAAAATGCCAACAGCAGACCAAAGCCAGAACACAAGGCAGGGGCAAGGGGGGGGGGGTTCCCAGCACCCACTTCAGGTGGCTCCAGCTCTGGGTCCTACGTTCTCTTCTGGCCACAAATACACACACATAAAAATAAATCTTAAAAAAAAAAAAAATAAGCTGAGGTGAGCTCAGTAGTGAAAGTGCCTGCTTGGCAGGTTGAGGAGGTGCTGGGTTCAGTCTCTAGCACTGGAGGGGGCGCTGGGGGAGGGGAAGGGAGGGACATTGAGGGGGAGAGTGGGAAGGGGAGGAAGGGAGGCAAAAAAGTGAACCACGAAGCAGACAAATGGAAAATCTAATCTTGAGCATCTGTGAGTGGGGGGCTGGGAGACACCAAAGAGAGGGTAGGACATAAGTGATAAAGCAAATGCTTTTATCAACCAGATTGACTGGCGTCTCAGGAAGAAAGAAGCGGCGATAAATCAGGACAGAAATAATACTTAAAAGATGTTATGTCTGAGAAATTTCTAGAACTCATCAAAGACCTCAATTTCAGAATGCTCTGTAAATGCCCAGAAGGAAAACAGAAAGGAATCTGATCCTACACCACAGCAAAACCTTTGAAAGACTAAAATGAAAACTAAATGTTAAAAGCTATTGACAAGGAGGGGAGGGGTTACCTTCAGAAGAGCAACCGAGAAGACAAGACAGCCTTCATTTTATTAGAACTAAAAATGAAAAAGGCAAACCACAGCACAGGCATTTGGAAAAGATCATGAGCAAAGTTAAAATGTCTAGGAATCAGTAAGAAAGACTTAAAGAAGACACCTGGGGACCAATAAACACAGAAGGGTGTTCAGCATCACCAGTAAGCACCGACAGGTCCCATCTAATGCAGGGATACCATATACAGGGATGCCATAATAAAATACTGTTCATTGGACAAAATGATCTATTTATTTCTTTTATTTCAAAAGCGAAGAAAGATCAAAGCCAGGGTGCTATCGGATTGTCTTATGAGTGTGTGCCTCGTGGCTCAACTATCCTCTTGCGATCTCTTTACATGGCAAGAAGATATATATCATTCATGGAAAGAAAATTTACTGGCAGGGGCTGGAGAGATGGTTCATCAGTTAAGAGCACTGGTTGCTCTTCCAAAGGACCTGGGTTCAATTTACAACAACCACATGGCGGCTTGCAACTATCTCTAACCTCTGTCCTAGGGGATCCGACACAGACACACATGCAGGCAAAATACCAATGTACACTTAAAAATAAAAATAAAAAATTTTCTTTCAAACTGGGGAAGACCCTGGAGGACACTGGCACAGGGGGAAAGTTTCTGAACAGAACACCAATAGCTTATGCTCTAAGATCAAGAATTGACAAATGGGACCTCATAAAATTACAAAGTTTCTGTAAGGCAAAGGATACAGTCAGAAGGACAAAACAGCCATCAACAAATTGGGAAAAGATCTTCATCAACCCTACATCCAACAGGGGGCTAATATCCAATATATACAAAGAACTCAAGAAGTTAGACCCCAAAGAACCAAATAACCCTATCAAAAAATGGGGTACAGAGCTAAACAAAGAATTCTCACCAGAAGAAATTCGGATGGCCGAGAAACACCTTAAGAGATGTTCAACATCATTAGTCATCAGGGAAATGCAAATCAAAACAACCCTGAGATTCCACCTCACACCAGTCAGAATGGCTAAGATTAAAAACTCAAGAGACAACAGGTGCTGGCGAGGATGTGGAGAAAAAGGAATACTCCTACACTGTTGGTGGGACTGCAAGATGGTACAACCGCCCTGGAAATCAGTCTGGCAGTTCCTCAGAAAATTGGGCATGACACTTCCAGAGGACCCTGGCATACCACTCCTGGGCATATACCCAGAAGATTCCCCTGCATACAATAAAGACACATGCTCCACTATGTTCATAGCAGCCTTATTTATAATAGCCAGAAGTTGGAAGGAGCCCAGATGTCCCTCAAAGGAAGAATGGATACAGAAAATGTGGTATATTTATACAATGGAATACTACTCAGCAATTAAAAATAATGAATTCATGCAATTTGTAGGCAAATGGTTGGATCTGGAAAATATCATCCTAAGTGAGTTAACCCAATCACAAAAGAATACACATGAAATGCAATCACTGATAAGTGGATATTAATGAGCCCAGAAGCTCTGAATATTCAAGGCACAATTAGCAAGTCAAAAGATTCCCAAAAAGAAGAAAGGAGAGGACCCTGGTCCTGAAAGGACTGGATCCAGTTTTGTAGGAGAGTACCAGAATAGAGCAGAGAAATGGTGGGGTGGTAACTGGGGAATAGGCGGGGGTGGGGGTGGGGTGGGGGGTGGGACATATGGGACATATGGTGAGGGGGGAACGGGGAAAGGGGAAAGCCTTCGGAATGTAAACAAAGAATATAGAAAATAAAAAATTGTAAAAACAAAAAGAAATAAAATCTATTAATGGCTGATGAATAATGAGTTAGAATAATATTTTATATACATTCACAAATAAAATTAAAATCATATATACCAAAATTTTTTTTTCTTTACAAAATATCAATGTACAGTGATTCGGTTAGTTAGAAACTTGGTCAGTGAAATTGAGGTGACTGTAATCAGTGACCTGGTCATCGGAGGGAAACTTCAGTGGTGACCACAAGCCACCAAGCCCACAGTTATCACTGACCTTTGGGGATGAGGAAGGAGATGTAGTCTGGAGGGCCTCCCACGCGGCTCCTGTGGAAAGTCGCGGCCGCCGGAAGGTGACACATGCGCTCAAGTTCGTCACATTTGTCAGCGGGGACAACTCAGTGTACGTGTCCCAAATCAAACACTAGCAGCCTTCCAGCTGCAAACATGTGTTCTTCCTGTGTTCTCTGGGTGAGCGGGTGAGATTACTTACCTCCTCCAATCTCCACACTGCGGCCTGGGGGACGCTCCAGTGTTAAGAGCCGGTTCTAGAACCCCGGGCTAGTGTTCTGCTCTGCAGAACATCCCTATGGCAGAGACGCATACAAAATCGGGACAACTTGTGAAAGAGCTCCCGGACTGCGTGCTACACGCTCACGCATGTGCAGGTTCATATGTACACAGGCGCGTGGCGACTGGCCACTCCAAGTGGGGAAGACGCAGAAAGTGGGCTGAGAAAGTCCTCAAGGCAGGGGCCGCCCTGGTCAGTGTGAAGGACCTCAGGAGGCTGGGACAGGAACACTCGGAAACAGAGCTAAGGGACAGGATCCTGTCAGCACTGGGCAGGGTCTGGCCACGAGCCTCCGGTCCTGTGAGCTACGAGACAGAATCTTAGACGGTCCTCTATGAGCCTCCACCTTATGTTTTGAAACAAGGTCTCTCACTGAGCCTGGAGCTCACCAATTTGACTGCCTGGCCAGCAACCCCAGGGATGCTGGTCTCTGCCTCCCTAGCACTGAGATTTAGGGATGCACTGTCAGGCCCCAATTTTTATGTAAATGCTGGATATCAGATTTCAGGCCTATGTTCACATGAAAGGCATCTTAAGCCAAGCCAGCCCCAGTTCCTAGAAACAATACAAAACAATACAAATAACACCAAACAAGAATAACGACAAAACCAAAACACTCCAAAATAAGGCTAGTTAAGGCTTCTGGCAGGAACATTTTATTTATTTTATTTATTTTTTTATTTTTTTTGGTTAAAGCCAC
This sequence comes from Apodemus agrarius, assembly GCA_964023405.1. Taxonomy (NCBI): domain Eukaryota; kingdom Metazoa; phylum Chordata; class Mammalia; order Rodentia; family Muridae; genus Apodemus; species Apodemus agrarius. The sequence goes on along the minus strand of OZ030015.1, from coordinate 38,258,096 downwards.
AACAAATAGAAATGTCATAAAAACAAACATGTAAACAGCATCAGAACTTTGGTTTCACTGAAACATCTTCCACCTGAAATCTCTGAGGTACGAAGGCACCCTGCTGGGTGCTACAGTCTGGCTCTGCGGCAGCCATGCCAAGACCACCCCTGGAGCCAGGGCAGGCGTCGGCTGGTCAGAGTCTGGGGCCCAGGTCACCCGGGCCTCGGCTCAGGACACGCTCTCTCAATTCAGACAAACACTGGTTCCTCCAATGGCCTGCCTGACAGGAGTTGGGACATACAAAGGAAGCTGTCTCGCTGAACTTGAAGATGATTTGGACCGCGGGCCAGCGAGGGGCAGAGCAGAAAAGGACGTCAATCAACTTCCGTTGTTCCGCAAGGCCTCAAGAACTCTTGTCCTCGCTCATGGAACCACTTATTGGAGACTGTGAACAGAAAGCAAGCACGTGACGATCCCACCACCAGTTCAGCAGCCAGAACGCATGCTTCCTCCACGAAGACCACCGCCCTGTGCTCTGCGGGTAACACCCAGAGCCACATGGCCGCAGGCCTCAAGATGCTCATGGTACAAAAGCCAGCCAGAGATTCAGTGGGTGTATGCAGGTTGCCATGGGAACAAAGCCAATGGGCATCTCATGATGTTAGGGAAAAGCGGTACTGAAACAGAACAGGAAGCCAAGCAAACGTTATCCCGGGAAGAAGGCGGGCACACCATACGGCTGCCACTCCAAGTGGGGAAGACGCAGAAAGTGGGCTGAGAAAGTCCTCAAGGCAGGAGCCGCCCTGGTCAGTGTGAAGGACCTCAAGGGGCTGGGACAGGGACACGCGGGAACAGAGCTGAGGGATGGTCAGCACTGGGCAGGGTCTGGCCACGAGCCTCAGGCCCTGTGAGCTACAAGACAGAATCTTAGTGCTGGGGGCACCCGGCTGAAACACTGTCCCTGCCACGTCACAGGCATGGACCATGACTGTTCCTCAAATGTGGACTCTCTCAAGGCTATGAAAGTATCACAGGGCAGATGACATAGCTCCTGTAGTGAGCCTCAGCCTGAGCTTCATCTATAGAACCCACACCATGGGAGGAGAGAAACAGTTCTTTCAAATTGTCCTCTGCCCCTCATGCATTGTCACGGCACTTGAACACATGTATACGTGCATGCACACACACACATACACACACATACATACACACACATAGACACACATACACACACATGCACACACACAATACACACACACACATACATACACACACATACACACACATGCACACACAATACACATACACATACATACATACACACACACATAACACACACACAATTTTTTTAAAGTAATGCACTACTAAAGTCAGAGATTTCAAAATATAATTTAATACCTGTACTTAACTAAACAAACGGTCTAGAAGACTTATGACTAACAGCATAGATAGTGAAATGATAAACTTCAGTTCAAATCAACACGCAGTGCTTGCGTGGGTCCTACCTGTGCTACGCTGTCGGCATCTAGTTGATTAGACCTGCACTGTACCTTCTCCTCCCTGAATCACCACCTTTTCATTTGTTTATTTTACCTTTTCTGTGAGCCAATCACTATTTATTCCCCAACTCCAAGGGTTGTAAACGCATGTGTCCCTTCCTGTCACATTCTAGGGCCTTGGATAGACACCTCCTCTCGTCTGCGCTCCCAGCTCGCTCTACGCTCCACTAAAACCCTTGCCAGAGATCATCCTAGAGCTATGGTGCTCATGTAGCCCAGGCTTCCCCAGCTCTGAGCATCTCTGAGTGTCAGCAGCCAGCTGCGGTAGCTGGGTGCTACAAGCAGCAGAGAAAACCTTTGGTGATGTACAGAACTGAACGCAGTTAGTGGTCGTCTCCATCTCTGCTCCTGAGACCAACCATCAGAGGCCAGGCCGAGGCCCCACCCACACCACCCCTCAAGTCACTCACCCCATTTGCAGCCCACAAGCACAGGGCAGGCCGCATGTCTCGTTCGATAATCGCCTTCCCCACTCCGAAGAAGGTTGTACCAGAATACAGCCGTGCCCTGGGAAAGAGTTGAGCTATCAGAGCACATCCTAAAGATCAGTCGCAAGGACATGCTCCAAGAATCTAGAATCCTCCACCCCTTGGCAGAAATGTCCCTCCTTTCCTGTGTGTGGAAGAGAAGGCTCTAGGACTCCGGAAACTAAGTTCCTAAAAAGTACCTATCCTTCAAATGGAAGGAAGTTTAGAAACCCACCTGCCCTGAAGGGTCTTCCTTACCATCCCTTCTCCCTGGGGAGAAGTTGGGACAGTTCAGGGTACAGGTAGGAAGGAATTAAGGTACATCACATTGACAGTCAATGGCACTGGGGGATCAGGGACAAGGTCTGAGGCCCATGTCAACAGGTGACCCTGAAGAGTCACACTTACCTTCTTGGGCCAAATAGCAGCTCCCAAGTCGGGGAAGACGGTGGCACCACCAGCTTCGACATCACTCATCTGGGAACATAAGGCAGAGAGCTTGGCCCGTCTAGCCAAGGATGGCAGTGCAACCCTGAGCAGCACTGCCAGGAGGCTCTGCTCTACGGCTCCCCTCAGCCAAGACAGACCTCCCACATGCCACTCAATCTGGGGGGTCATCAGGACAGCCTCTGTGGCTGGGTGTCCAAGAGCTAAAACCCTCCGAAGTCCCACATTCAGGCTGTCCTTGAATGGGAACAGTTCAAGTCTATTTAGAAAATGACCATCTTCATCTGGAGAGATGGCTCAGCAGTTAAGAGCACTCGCTGCCATGACATACAACCCAGAGTAAGAGCAGTCATGGCGGCTCACAACCATCCGCAACTCCAACACCAAGGGATCCAATGTCCTCTTCTGGCCTGTGGGCACCATGCATGCACGTGGTACATGCAATATAGATACACACATATATGCAGGCAAATACCCATACAATATGAATACATCTCAAAAAAGAAAGAATGCAATATATATACACACATATATGCAGGTAAACACTCATATGACATATATTTCAAAGATAAACACACTGAGAAACTAAGAAAGAATGAATGAAAAAAACATGGAAAGAAAGAGAAAGAAAGAAAGAAAGAAAGAAAGAAAGAAAGAAAGAAAGAAAGAAAAGAAGGCCTACCTTGGCCCTATCTTGAACCCTCAGCCAGAGCCGAGCCCTGCCTCAGTCACTGGCCTCAGCACACGGCTCTGGACAGGAGCTCCCCACGGCTTCCAACCTCAGGAGTATCCCTTTCCCTGTGTGGCCATTTTTTCTGACTCTAGCTGCTCTCATCAGACCTTCACCTTCCCAGAATGCCACTCTGCCTTTCCTGTGGTAAGACTAAAACTAAATTACGCTTTTACTTGAAGCAGGTTTTGTTTTGTTTTATTTTGCTTTTGGTTTGTTTTGTTTTTTTGTTTTGTTTTGTTTTGTTTGATTCATTTGGGTTATACTATAATAAAAAATGGTCTATAAGATAATGGAAATTAGAGCTAAAAAAAAAAAAGGGAATAAAAGACCTAGAGCTAAGAAATGACCTAGTATGACGCACACCAGTCTGACTGAAGAGGCAGGTACTCAGCAGGCTCATAAGAAAGATGAAAATACCCAGCGGCTTCCCCAGTGCTGGGGTTCCAATCCAGAGTCTCCAAGTCATCCTCGCTCGCCTCTCTCCATACACAGCCCCTGTCCGAGTCCCAACATCTCATCAGACATTTCCTCTTCCAGGCCCCCACACTCTCTTCTTTGCCCAAAAAAATGCTCCACAAATTTCCATCCAGCTTTCGAGTCATAACTGACGTGTTATTTCCTAAATGAGGCCTTTACTAAACCCCCATGCCTGGGCAAATTCTTCAGTGTTTGTCTCCATGGTAACCAAGTAACAATCTCTCCCATGCTTCTGGTGAGTCTCCCATGTCAGATCTCAGATGTTGTGGTGGAGACCACGTAGGACCGTCTCAGCAGTGTGCATGCAGAGCAGACCTCCAGCACATAATTCAAACTCAGAGAGGAAGAGATAAGCCTCCCTTGCCTACGCTTCCTTAGAGTGGGCTATTCCGGTGGGGAAAGGCAAACGGAAGGAAGCCTGTAGATGGGCCGGGCGGCAGGAGAGAAGATGGCCAAACACATTTTGAGGGAAGAGAAGCAGTTATCTTTTAAAAGGCCCTCCCTGCTTCCTGTGCACTCTGCCACCAGGACAGAGCCCACCATGGCTCTCGTCCCCAAAGCTCAGAGTAGCACTGTGTCCATCAAAAGGAAGCAGAACCAGCCACAGCACAGACATCTGTTAAGGAGAGCGGGCTAAGGGAACCAGCCAGTGAAAAGCACAGACAGTTCCAGGAGTCCACTTTGATGAGGTTTATGAGGTCTCCGAAAGCAGGATGGTGGTGGGGAAGGGACTCTGGAAACACTCTCTAATAGAAACAGAGTTTCCATTTTATGAGGTGAGAAGAGTTAGGGTAACAGATGGTAAATGGTCCACATTAGGAATGGATTTAATAAATATCACCAGAGCACATCAGAAAATTGTTACGATGGTAATTTTTATGTTATGTATATTTTACCACAGCTGAAAAAATAAAAAACGCTGGGGGCAGGGAGCCAGGGAGCAGCAGAAAGGCGAGCACCCCCATGGGGACAAAAGCCAACCCTCTCTAGTCTAGGCAAGAAGGGCACGGAGGATCCACTGGGCGGCAGCCGATGGCTCTGAGTCCTGATGGGACTGGGATACGGAGCCCTGAGGCCCCAGGGTCTTTCCACGGGGCCCATCAGGGACCATGCACCATACTCACGTAGTTTAGAAACGTAGCCACACGATTCCCAGTCCCTAAACGCTTGAAAGCATCTTGCTCATCGCTCTATAAAATTAAGCGAGAGTGAACAAAAGCGCCCAGCCCGGTACTTACATAGTTAAGAAACGTCGCTAACCTATTGCCCTCCGTTTTGAGGCCGCTGTCAAAGGGTCGCTGCAACAGACAACAACGTTTACCCAAGTTTGCAACTAACTTACCCGCCACCCAAAGGACCGGGACCAAAAGGGTCAGGGGAAGGTAGTTAAGAAGGCCTTGCCTTGAAAAGCCAGGAATGGGACCGGGTGACAAAGGGAACCCCGGGCGGAGCACAACAACGGGGAGGGGGCAGAGGCACGGGAAATTTCACAGGGCCCTAGAGAGGTCCTTGGCTTTATTATCAAGCCAAACGCCCGCACATCAACAGGACACAGGCAGGCTCCACTGGGCTCCGCAGGTGCTTCACTGAGAGCACAGAACGGCTCCCCTTCACCTGGAGGGTGGAGGAGGCATGCCACCGCGGGAGCTGAAATGTTTCTAGAAGCTCCAACCTTCTCAAATCAGCCAGAGAAGAGCCCCCCCACCCCCCATCCCCGCAAAGACGATGGGAGCCTTACCCTCGAGAAGTCAAAGTGTGGTTCATACTGTCCCCCCATTCCGTAGTTTGCAACCTGGAGAGGGATTAGAGCGCCACATTTGTCATCAGTCTGAACAGCCCCACGGCAGCCCAACTCTCCGTGGATACCATCTCCCTAGGCCTGAGAACAGCCTCCCCAAGCTTTGTGTGTGTGCTACATGTATGTGGTATGTGGCTATGGTGGTGTGCGCGCGTCTGTGTGCATGCCGGGGCCAGAGGAGGATGCCGCGTATCCACTCCACCCTGTTCCGCCTTATTCCCTTGAGACGATGACCCTGAAGGTAAGCTGTCATCCAGCAAGCCTCCGGTCCGCGTTCTCCATGGCAGCTGGGGCGACAGTAAAATGCTTAGCCACACTCGGCTTTTGGTGTGGATGCTGCGAATGTGAACTCCAGGCTCGTATGAGCAGACATCTGCCCCCCTGTTGGTTGTACCATGTATGGGGGGGGGCTGGAATCTGGGGACATGGCTAGCAGACGTGGACCACAGGTGTGGGCCGTGAAGGTTCTATCTACTGCGGGTTCTGGCCAGCCCTCTGGCTTCCGTTCAGCAAGACGTGAACAAGCTACGTTGCAAGCTCCTGCTGCCAGGCCACGCCACGGTGGACTGAGACTGTGAGCCGGAGCAGACCAGACCTCCCCTCCGTCAGTTGGCTTCTGTCAGGTCCTTTAATTAGGAAAAAAACTAAGGGAGAAGGGTGAGCCTTCTCTCACAGCCCGGGCACCTTGGGCAGACACCTCGCCCAACAGAACCCCTCCCAAGTCCTCCGGCCTCAGGGACCGACCCACCTGCAATAGTTCTGCAGTCTTCACCGATAGCCCTGTGATGTGCTGCATCCGGCGGTTGACTCGGGCCACCACAGGGTCATCCGCCTCCTCTAACCAGGAACTGAGCAAAAGAAAAGAACAGAGACGCACGGCAGGCTGAGATGGTGTCCTCTGAGCCCAGGCAAGGCCAGCACTCACAGGCAACACGGGGTAAAAGCTAGAGAGAGAGAGGCAGGGCAGCAGGCTGGATAAGCTGGCACGGGCGTGCTCCTGCGTCCTATGGGAAGCTCCAGGGTTGGGCTTGACCGGCTACCCCACCCCACCCCACGCAGCTGCTCACCTTTTGGAAACTCTGTAGCTGGCAACGGTGAGGACGCCTGTCTTGGGATCACGCACAGTGGCTCGTGCAAGCTGAAAGGGAGAAAGGGAGGACAGTTCTTCTTGGTGTTTTCCCAGAGACCACTGAGGCCGCACAGTAGGGCAACGGCTGCAGAGACTGGCTCTAGCCAAGGTCCCACGCCGCAACCTAGTCTCCACTTTCCTCTGTGCCCTGAGGCCTGGCCACACCCTCCTTGCTCGATACCCACCCCTTCCCCTGCCAGGTCTATGCTGCCGGCACTGCTATGCTTAAGAATTCCGCTTGGTTCCTGCATTTCTCCTCCCTGAGCAGGCCCCCCTCCCCCCTTGACAGGCTCACACACCACAGTCTGGGCTTTGATGAATCCACAACACTCAGACTGGGCCATCTCTGAGCCTCAACCTGAGTGAAGCTTCTCTTGACGTGGTCAAGTTTTCCCATCCTTCTGCCAAGAAGCTATCCAAATACTGTCTGCTGTGCCTCCTGCCTGCCGGGCTCCCACCGCTCAGCAAGGAAGCAGATTCCAGTCCCCTGGGGCCCTCCCAGAGTCAACAAAAGAAAACAGCAGGAATCTGAGGTAAGTGAATGCAGAAGCTGCCCATTATGGGCAAACACACACACACACACACACACACACACACACACACACACACGCACACACTCCTTCCCTCCCTCTACCTTAGCTCCCAGTCTCTATATAAAGGCTTAGTAAATATACAAATACTACCAGCGGGGTATCCTTGTCTACAGCAAGGGTACAGGTACCTTACCTGTGGCGTGGACTGTCCTAATGGGTTCCCATGATGTGGGGCTGGTAAGAACAGACATGTCCAGGTAGAAGTACAGATGAACCAAACAGAATATTGCTGACTCTAGCTTTTAATATTTGATTGGTGCCTACTGTGTGCCAGGTGCTGCGCTGTGTGACCAAGACATGACTCCTGACATCACACAACTTGGTCAAGTGGAGACAGTAGAAAACCGGCCAGGTAACTGTAGCACACTACTAAAAGCTCATGGGTGAGCGTTAACGTCCTGTGGGAGCGCAGCCAAGGGGTTACAGTGGATGGGTACTGTGGAGAGCCGGGCTAATGTAAGTCATTATTTTCTGAGGCCCTCATGTGTGGAAGGAATGACCATGGCCTTGGGGAGCTGAAGCTTTGGATCCTAAGAACTAAACCCTCCCCACCCTAAGGGCCTATGGCTGTCAGTCCCAAAGTTGTGTGCTCCTCTCTGATGCCCTTGGCCTTGAGACACCCAGTATTCCCCCTTGGGCAACACTGCTTGATTAGCTTTGTCCTACTGTATGACGACTTCTCAGTGGCACTGTCTCTCTATACCCTGGAAACAGTATATACATACGATGCTGAACTCCTTTAAAAGCCTGTGTGACACGAGACATATCTTATTCCAGACCTCCTGAGCCCACCTGTTCTATCTTCTTTATCTCTGATCTCCCTGACCCTTCCTCCTTGGGACCCTGCCGCTCTGCCGGGCCAGGTTAGGGTACCAGGCACCTGGGGTCCTGTACATCACAGTAGCAGGGAAGACCCGGGATGAAAGGTCGCTGGCCACAGGATGAGGCTCTGTGATGTAGTGAGAAGAGAACAGGCTGGAGGCAAACACACACACACACACACACACACACACACACACACACACACACACACGGGGTCTGCTGCCATCTTCTGGTCAAACTGAAATAGGGAAGTCCTTATGCAAGGGAGGGACAGTAACAATATCAGGATGAGTGTGCCACCTTATGGAGAGCTGACAAAGGAGAGACCAGAATGGGAAAAAGACTCAGAATGTTGGAACAAAGGGCAGGCAAGAGATAGCAAGAGGGACGGACGGACGGACGGAAGTGTGCTCAGGAAGTGAACTGACCCATCTGGTCACTTTGCCTCATGACGTTCTAATGTAAAGATGGTAGCCAGCACACCCAGGGCAGATGGCTTCCCCAGGCTCCTGTCTATGGTCCTTCTCTGAGACTAGTGGATGGCCATCCCTGTCTGTTGACAACCATGGCCACTAGACTGTACAAATACTGGAGCCTGGGCATTGGCCTGGTGCCAAAAAAAAAAAAAAAAAAAAAAAAAAAAAAGACTTTGGGCAGCTGTGCTCTGCCCTGGGGACAGACACAGGGCTATTTTGAAAGCAGACTGGGGACTCACAGACAGCTGCCAGGCATTCTCCACAAGCCAAGCTAAGCTCATTGGCCCCACTTCAAAGCCAGAATAGCATCTGTCTGTCCTAGCCTCCGGAAAGAAGAGGTCAGTGCATGACGGCCAATGTGTATGCTTGTCACATGGCTCCTGTTCAAAACACAACTATCCCAAGGCCAGCCACCTTCCCGATTCACGCTGTTCATGTATGCACGAGTGCACAGAGAAATGGTCCGTGTCTGAGACGAAAGCAGGTGAGGAATCTCTGGAGATTTTGGCTTGACAGTGCCTCTCTCGGTTAGAAACCATGAAAATAGGTTTCTTTTCTAGAGGACTTTGGAACTGACCCAGGAAGTGAAATGAGTCCTGGTTACAGTTGTCTATACACATTGACTAGATTGACTCTCCGTGACATACGTGATACCAGCAACAGACCCTGGCTCCAGATGTGCTAGGCCTTCAATCCAAGGCTGTTCTAAGGTTCTGGGGCTACTCCAGGACCTATCTTAGGTCTGTCCATGAGCAGAAGCCCCTGGCAACCTCAGCCACTACAAACAAAGACCAGAGGAGCCAGCCAATTCCTCCCTCCCCTTCACCTGCGATGGGAGAGCATGGGGGAAATGGCAGCCCACAGTTCTCTTCAGAAGAGATTAAATGGGATCAAATCATCTATGGGCCAGGAATCCAAGAATAATTGTATCAACCTGACATACATACAAAACCAACAGTCAATGCCATACATAGTAGAAATACCAGTTGGATTTCCATGATACTCAGAAACAAGACAAGAATGTCCGCTGCAAAAATGTTGTAGACGTTCAGGCAGCTCAATAAGACAGTCAAGGCGAAGGATTGTAAGGATTAGAAAGGCAAAGCAGCATCTCCCTTGCTCGCAGATGACAATCCTACTGGGATAACCCAAGAAAGTCAGCCCCAGAAAGGACCAACTCCTACCACCGCTGATCCACGCAGGCCAGCCTTCTCCATTTTCTCAAGGGAAAATGAAGATGAGTTGGAGTCTATGCAACGAACAGCAGTTCATAAACATAAAATGCTGGAGTAAGGTCCTGCCACGCCAAGGTCAATAGACACTATCACTGTGAGATACGTTTCAAAAGACACGAGTTGGGCATATCGGGCTAGGAGCGTGCACCAGCTAAGGGAGTGCTTGCTTAACACACACGGGCCCTGGGTTTGACTGCCTGCACCGTAGAAAATGGTATAATGCTATACTTCTATAATTCTAGCTCTTGGGAGGCTGAAGGGTATATATATATATATATATATATATATATATATATATATATGCAGGGGCTGGAGAGATGGCTCAGTGATTAAGAACACTGGCTGCTCTTTCAGAGGTCCTGAGTTCACCCAGCAATCACATGGTGGCTCACAACCATCTGTAATGGGATCTGATGCCCTCTTCTGGTGTGTCTGAAGACAGCTACAGTGTACTCATTTACATTAAATAAATAAATAAATAAATAAATAAATAAATGTATGTAAATAATTTAGCATAACATAGTGAACTGATATAATACTATAACCAGTTAAAATACTCCCAAGAAAGCTGGGCGTGGTGGCGCATGCCTGTAATCCCAGCACTTGGGAGGCAGAGGCAAGTGGATTTGTGAGTTCGAGGCCAGCCTGGTCTACAGAGTGAGTTCCAGGACAGCCAGAACTACACAGAGAAACCCTGTCTCGAAAAAACAAAACAAACAAAACAAAAACAAAAAAAGGAAAATACTCCCAAGAAGAAAATTTACAAAAATAAACCAAGGACTACCAAGCTTAATGAAAGATGTGTAAATGTGTTTGAACTGAAAATGTAAACATATAAACAGGTAGAGAAGATGAAGGATATCCAGATTGTATGGATGTACATCTTCTCCAAGTCAAACAGTTCACTGCAGCCCTCACCACTCACTGCAGCCCTCCTCCCCACTGCAGCCTTCATCCCTCACTGCAACCCTTCCCCTCCACTGCAGCCCTCACCACTCATTGCAGCCCTCACCATCACCCCTCACTGCAGCCCTCCCCCATCACCTCTCACTGCAGCACTCCTCCATCACTGCAACCCTCCCCCCTCACTGCATCCCTCCCCATCACCTCTCACTGCAGCCCTCCCCCTCACTGCATCCCTCACCCCTCACTGCAGTCCTCCCCCATCACCTCTCACTGCAGTCCTCCTCTCACTGCATCCCTCACCCTCACTGCAGTCCTCCCCATCACTGCAGCCCTCCCCCATCACCTCTCACTGCATCCCTCACTCCTCACTGCAGCACTCCCCCTCACTGTAGCCCTTCCCCCCTCACTGCAGCCTTCCCCCCTCACTGCAGTCCTCCCCCCTCACTGCAGCCCTCAGCCCTCACTGCAGCCCTCCCCCCTCACTGCAGTCCCGATCAGGAGTTCCAGAGATTCCACTTTTCTAGAACTATACATTTCCTTAAAAACGACCCATACGCCAGCCCTTCAACCAGGCGAACGGGCACTTGTCACTGAGATGCCCCTCTCCCAACACGACCTGTTATGCTCACGTCTGTCCATCCTGTGTCCCCTTTCCTCCCCTCCTAGGCCAGGAACCGTCAAGGTCAGGTGAACTCTGCAGCATGCCAATGAACTGAAGCTAGCTATTGGTGAGAGCAGGGGACGGACAAGCTTCTCCACAGAGGGTCGGACAGAGGCCACACCCCGCCCGCCCCATTCACCGCCCCAGCAGGACCCCCAGAGACACCTACTTTGGGCTTAGCAATCTCCTTGATCCTCTCGATTTCTTCGTCGGACATCACATCATAGTACCTGACGATGTGCGGGCTGTCCCACTCATCTTCCTCTTTGAAGGGGGCGATGAGGAGCTGTGGCGCTCTGTTTCCATGATGGTACCTACAGAAAAGCCTCTTCTGCCGCCGGGGTGTCTGGGGAGCACAGAGCACAGGGCCCGAGCAGAGTGAGTCCTTACCCTCAGTGCCAGCCCGGCTGTCTGCACACACTGGTCTCACCCTCTATGACCAAGACTGTCGTCAGCTTCCCCACAGAAGAGAACCAAAGCAGGAAGTGACCTCACCCAAACCACGCCGCTCCCCTTCTCTCAGAAGGTCACCTCATTTCCACAATCCCTGTGGCAGGGGGCACTCCACCACTCTTTTCATGGAGGTTTGAATAGGTCTGAAGCATTATTGATGGGAGAGGCCTTTCCACACAGTAACTACTGAGAGCCAATTGCGGGGTACAGGAAAGGTGAGAGCCTCCCTCACACGGAGCTGTGAGGATCAGTGGGACCCTATAGCTCTCAAAAGCCAGGGACACAGACATCAAGCCCCAGCAAGTGCTGCCTCTGTTTACCACCGAGTCTCACCTGTCATTTACACCCTGGGGACCTGAGGCATACCCACACCCATCACTTTCTTCAAACCATCAAGTCGAATGATAGGTAGGCACACTGGGGTGAGTGGGACGCACACAGTGCCCTGGAGGGTGGCAATTGTCCCTGTAGCACCCAAGGAGACAATCTCCTGCCCTGTGCTTCAGGGAATGCCCACCAACCAGCCTCCGCAGATGCTGAGAAAAAGGCGAACAGGCGGTGGAACTTGCCTCGCTGCCCGCCCAGAGCTGGCGCTCAGACCCCCCAGCCTGACGGCCAGCCCCTCCCCAGGGCTCACCAGTTTGACGCCCTCCCCTCGACAGAGGCTCTCGTACACGTCCCTCTCGGGCAGGTAGTCCACGGGCCGCTCGTACAAGTTCTCCTGGGTTGCCAGCCCAGCGTCTGTCTGATTTGACAGTGACTTTCCTCGTTCTTCCTCTAGCAACCGCTCGAAGTACCGCAGATTACCTCCGGCTCGCTCGTGGCTCGGGTCTGGAAAAGGGAAAGGCGAGGACAAGGGAACCGCAGACATCTGTGAGGTCATCTACAGAAACTGTTCTGCTTCCTTTCCAGCAGCCCATCAGCATGCTGCACTCTGCGGGCCGAAGAGCCCAAAGCTCCTTCCCCTTGTCAGGTGATTGACATGTCACTGAAGCAGAGCATGTTCAGCCTGGAACTAGGTGTGGGGTGGGGCTCCTTCTCAGGCCTCCTGGAGGCCCCTGGGTTCTGAGTTCTGCCTCCTCCCTGTAATTAGCTGAGCTACTACTGAAAGCCATTCCCCAGAGCATAGTCAGGTCCAGCAACCTTATCACACACTGGCTACAACTAGGAGACAAGCTGAGATCCTGGCGAAAGAGAAGGGCTGCAAGGCAGGCCAGATGCCTCGGCCAGTAAAGGTGCTCGCTGCCAAGCCTGGCGACCTGAGTTCGATCCCCGGCACCCACACACTGTGAAAAGAAAGAACCAAGTCCCTAGAGTCGTGCCATATGTGCTCTGTGGCACTTGCACAATGACCCCCACATGCAATTAATTAAATATCATGACTATTTAAAAGTAGAAGAATCACAGCTCTGGTGGACATCGTGTTATCTGAAGCAACCACCATAGCATGATTTCTGTGTCACTCTCCAGACAACAAGACTGAGTGAGTCCCAGAGATGTTCAGTGACTTAAGATGAGATCACACGGAAGAACCAGGATGTATGTCCTGGCCTCTAACTCACTCGATAGGATCTGTAAAACCCTCTACCCTTGTTGGTATTGCAGGATGCTCAAATATGACCTGACCTCACACTTGGGGCCCTGGAAAGCGAGGGCAAAGCTCAGTCCTTACTGCTCCAAGGAGCTTCAGACAGCATTCCTGTGTATTAGAAGGAGGAGCTAGTGAGCTTTAAAGACTCAGTGCTTTGGGCTTTGTTCTGTCCCATAACACAAGACATACAAAATACAAATGGCATGTTGAGTCCTACTTTGGACATCAAGTCACTAATAGCTGGAATCACTGTCACTGTAGCAATCCGGAAGCAGTACAGCTTGCTTCTCAAGCTATAGTTAACACAGTGAAGGGTCCACCCTGCTTAGCGGTACAAGCACCACAACACTAGGTCCTTATTTTTAAAAGTGTCATGATGTACACACACGTGCACATGCATTCACACATGCATGCCCACGAACATACAGGTACATGAGCAACACGCATGTATACACAAGGACGCCAGACGCATCCTAATATGAGGACTGCGTATAAGAAGCTACCCGGTGATTGAAATTATTTAAGACAATCATCACCAGCCAGGTAACAAACAAACTGATTTAGTTCCAAAAGATGATCAAGCGGGAGAGTCAAGTTCCCTTGCTACCCCAGCCCCTCAGCGCCTTACCAAGAGTGAGCAGGCGGCGGGTGAGTTCTACGGCTCGGTGAAGGTCACCCAGTTGGAAGACAGCATAGCTCAGGTAGTCCAGCACCAGGGACTTGGTAACGGTGGCCTCCTCCCCCGCATCGAGCTGCTTCAGCACCTGCTCCATCCACAGCACAGTGTGGTAATAGTCTCCCTCATTGTAAGCCGAGCGGCCCATCCCAAAGCAGTCGTCCACACTCAGCGTGGCCTGGTACTTTGTTCCTGAAGCAGGGAAAACAACAGTCAGGTTCTGAAACGATGCTGGCTTTTAAGAAGGGAGATGCTTACTTTAGAAAAAGCCTGGGCCACCGAAAGAGGGGCATGATCCACGCAGAATAATACCACCGGGGGACCTCATGCTGTACACCACGAAATGTCACCGGTACATACATAAATGTCACCGGTTGACTTAGTTCAGGTTAGAGTTCATAGTCTAAGGCTCAGACTCCTCTCAAGTGGGAGGGGGATTTGCGAGAGGGAGTCTAGAAATTCCACCCTGAGGACAGTGGCGGAGATCCTGTGGGCTAACACAGGGGAGGATGCTTGGAGGGCAGCGGGCCAGGTGACTCTGAAAATAGAAAACATGGGTGAAGCTGGGCGGTGGTGGCGCACGCCTTTAATCCCAGCACTTGGGAGGCAGAGGCAGAGGCAGGTGGATTTCTGATTTCAAGGCCAGCCTGGTCTACAGAGTGAGTTCCAGGACAGCCAGGGCTACACAGAGAAACCCTGTCTTGGAAAAATAAAAAAGAAGAAGAAAAAGAAAGAAAACACGGATGAATTCAGGTGACATGAGAGCTACGGGTGAGGGCAGTGACACGCAGGGAGAGTCGGAAGGAAGAACCAACAGAGAAGGTTCGAGGCTGGACCTCAGGGAAGACAGATGGAGCAGCATGGGCAGCAGCTAAGAGGAAGAAGTTACAGGGAAGGCAACAGGTGGCAGACACCAATGGGGACAGAGAGCAAAGGCTGCCCCCGGCAGGGATGCTGGAGCCTCAGTTCAGCATGCCTTGTGCCTAATGGGACATCCGCTGGGGAAAGCGACCACAGAGACAGTTCCAATCTGAGAAACAGCAACAGCTCTAGGGAGACGTGGAGCTTAAGAGAGGCTTGTATTCCTCAGAGAATAACAGATCCCACCGAACAAGGAGGGTGAGCACCTCCCTGCAGACCGCAGGAACCTCCCTAGTAAGTGCTATCGGGTGTGGCTGGCATGATAGAACGCTGGAGCATCGCTCTCTGGGCCTGAGGTCCACCATCTTCCCAGAAGGAAACCCCGCTGCAGGGGGGCAGCTGCTTCAGAGACCAGACGCTGCTCACTCTGGTGGCTCAGGATCAGGGGTAGGGAACATGGGATGTCAAGAGAGTAAACACAAAATGGAGTCATAGACCAAGGATTAGAGGTCTATGGGGCCCCTTTCTCTCTCTCCATAAGTCTCCGTGAATCCTTCCTGACTCTTTGGGCCCAGGAACCTACTACGGGCAGGATGTGTAACACAGGCAAACAAGCTGTAGTCTGGACCTGGAGGGAGCCTGGATGTGCAGCCCTTACTGGATGCCTACCATTTGTGTGACTCTGGACAATTTACCCAGCCTCAGACTCAGTCCTCTATCCAAACAGATACAATATCTACCTAAATAGAGACACCAGTAGCAGTTTTAAGGGGCTGGTGCCAAAATTTCAATGAGATGACATATGACGAAGTTGCCTCCGGATGTTAAAGACCAGCAGCCATAATCAACATGTCTCGCGAATGCCAAGAATGTGAAGAATGACTTCCAGAATTCAGCATCCTCCCAGAAGCAAACTCAAGTGTCTGCTCCCTGGACTCCCCGTGGAGTCCTCCACAGCCAAGCTGAGTGCTGAAAGGCTATCTGACAGGGAGGAGCCCAGAATGGGTAAGGGTCCTGGAGCAGAGAGATGAGGATGCTGAGAACAGGCACAGAAGCCAAGGAGGCAGTGGGACCTCAAAGACCACCTGAGGGAGACTCAGGGCCACTCCTGAGCATCTGACTCAAGTGGATAACACAAAAAATAATCCCGAGTAAGCTGGAGATATGAGACGGGTCAGAGGGCATTAAAGAGACAGAATCCATAGACTGTGATCATGGCGTAGGCTGCCGATGGACAGAGGACCTCTTTGTACCTAAGATAATAAAGACTGAGGGTAAACAGTTCAACATCAGATGAAGTAACTTCAGTCTGGGATAGATGAAGTGTGTACAAACCATAGAATGTCCTAGTAGAGACGTCTACAGGCACTGGCCCATCCTGGCTGGAAGCCCAGGAGGCATGCATTGACAAGGAGCACAGGTCAGCATATCATCCACAGATGGCTACACAGCTGGGGAGGGGCTCAGAGTGAAGAGTGGGCGGGGTTCTGGACAGTAGCTCCCTTTGCCCTCTGGCCCCACTCAGGACACGGGGGGGGGGGGGCTGTTCACTGTGGAAGGACACTGTCAGGATACAGCTCCCTTCTACCACCAACCATACCTCAGAGCTGCAAGACAAAAAGCTTCCCAGAATTACCTCCTCATCCTTGACCCAACACCCCACTGAAGCAGGAATAAAGAGAACCGTCCTCCCTGTTAGCCCCAAAGGGTCCTCCACACCAAAAGCCTAGCCCTTCACTAACCAGTAACAGGACATCCAAGAAGGAAGACCATTCCTACAGCCCGTGGGTCTCTCTGCTCTATCTCCCCTAGACTCCCAAGGAGCAAGGTGGTGTTTAATCATAATGAAGTCCAATTGGATCCTTGGGTGTATTGGTCTCTAACGCCCCAAGGCCAACAAATCTTATAACCACTAGCAGTGGGCAGTAAGCAAGCAAAAAGGCCA
This sequence comes from Apodemus agrarius, assembly GCA_964023405.1. Taxonomy (NCBI): domain Eukaryota; kingdom Metazoa; phylum Chordata; class Mammalia; order Rodentia; family Muridae; genus Apodemus; species Apodemus agrarius. Next base: position 38,241,285 of record OZ030015.1, on the reverse strand, counting down.
ATTTAAAGAGCAAGCAAACAAAAGCAGAGGAATGAATTATCAGATGAGTCAAAAGAGAAAAGCCAGAGATCAGCAGCCAGAATCTAGAACGTCGGAGAGAAAGAAGCGATCGGCGACAGACGCTACTGTGAAGTTAAGGTGACACCTGTGGTCTGACCCAGTGCTCCGGGCCCAGTGCTCCTGGTGAGTTTGCAGAACAGGATCACAACACGGAGAGAAGGGATAAAGGCACTGTGGGTACAGGAGTATGTGGGAACCCGGGAAAATAAATCACTACCCAGCAGCCTCAACAGGAGAGGCGTCATGGGCTCAAAAGAACATTGGATCTAGGGTAGAAATACAAGAGATGGGCAAAAACTGAGTTCATAAAATGTCAGACGACAGAGAGCAAGAAAAGGGGGACATAAGCAAGAAACTGGGGGCCAGGGGCGCTGTATATGAACTCAAGGTGAGAGCCCAGAGAAGGGAGGGTTGAATGCAGGGGAGCAGACGAAGATGTCAGTAGGATGTAGCAGCGAGCCTACAGATCAGCCATGGACAGAAAGCAGTGAGAGGCTCGGGGGTGGGAGCGGGTCTACAGACGGTCATGCTCCAGGAGCGGGCTGCACAGGGAGCCTCCTGAGCTACGACCTCAATTCTCTATCACACTAGGGGGAAGGGCTTGGCTAATACCTGAATCAGGACATTGGGGTTGGCGCACGGGAGACTGGCACCGAATGCAAACCCAAAAGATCAGCACCAGTGCCAACAGCACCTAAGCCAGTCTGACCCGTCCAGACGCTGAGAAGACGTGAGCGTTGAAGGTGCGTTACCTGGAAGTTCCCCCCTGGAAATCGTGTCTGGATCCAGTTTGTACGTGTCCTGAAGTCGCATCAGGGCTCTGGCGGCTCCGGACTCGTCCTCATCAGTGGGGAAGAGCTGCCGCTGAACGGAGAGGTTAGCCACAAAACCTGCCAAACGACAGTGAGAACGGAGGTCACTCTTGACCCAGCGGACAGTCATTAGGTCTCTCTCTGGCTAATGGGATTTCCCTGTCCCTTCCCTCAAAGGCTGTCAGCAGACTGGAGGCTTGGTGGTGGAACACCCATCTGGCACACACTCGGGTGCAGCACCAAAACATAACAACAATGATAATAAAGCATTTCCCTTGCTCAGAAAGTCCTCCCTGGGGACTCCACTGCAGAACTTCCTTAGCCTCCCCCCCCACCCCCCCACCCCCACCCCCCGCTGTGCTGTGCATTTGGAACCAAAAAGTCCTGCACACAGCTTAGCACAGAAAAGTTTAGTAGTCAGGGTATGAGCTCCCCGGTTTGTACCCAAGGCCACAACCCAGAGCCTATACAGATTTGGCCACTGAAGCGGTCCCAGATGGCTTTTCCAGGGCCCTAACCCTGGTCCCAAGTCTGAGACACAACCCCTGTTATTTCAGGGCCCCAAGTAGAAGAAGCCAGGCCTCGCTCTACTAATGATTCATGCCTTTGAATCTGCCCTAGAACTGGGGACTGGGAGGGGAGCGCCGACACAGTCTGTCCCTGGCCCCTTTCCAAGAGTAGCTGCGCCCACTGCTCCCCCCTCTCAGCACAGCAAGCCAGAGTGTCAAAACGCTGCTACATCATCGCCTTCACAGCTATATGGCCAGGAACTCGGAAGCCTTTAGTATACAGGAAAAAGAAAACTCTCTAGAAATAGCCACACGGTACTCTGAGGATTCCCACTTATCTGGGGGCAAGCAGTCAACGTCAGAGATGAACAGCAGTGATTGCTCTCTGGGCTTGCCCCATCCCCTTCCAGGTAATCATAGCATTTCCAGATGCTAATGGGGGGTGGGGGATGACAAGATCAGACATTGGAATGCGGAGGTCTATCTATGCATCTGTGCAGGCTTCCTTGCCTACCTCTCCAGAAAGCAGGCAGAACAGCCTGTTCTGAGCTGTTCTGAGCAGCAGGCCCAGCCCAGGAAGGAGGGGAGGCGGGAGGGGGGAGCAGGGGGGCGGGGTCTGGGAAAGGCAGTGGCTTCTGGAGGCAGTGAGCTCACAGGCACAGCTCCAGAGGCTCTGAGCTCACCAATCCCTCCCCAGAGACTACCCAGCCCCCAGCCAACCCAAACCCCAGTGGGTCACGTGGCTGTAGCCAGTCTCAGCCAGAGAGACAGCTAGTCTGAAGTTAATCAGCACTCAGCAAGGGAAGAGGCCCAGCCCAGCCTGAGGCTGGGAATCCCGTGGCCTACCTCCAGCCCACCCTTCCATGACCAAGCTCCTCTCCTCTCGGTGACAGGGATGTGTTCACTCACAGAAGGTACTACCCCAGAATAAAACCTTTTAACAAATCTGTGCTCTGCACTGTAAATACCGCTTCTGGGTATTTAACTTAGAAAAATAATCAGAGGCAGCCCCAAAACGCATGTAAAAGAGGCTGAAAGTTTGGAAACGACCCCAGGTGCGGTATCACTATGAGATTATCCAGCCATTACAGTCACGCACAGGCACGCTTAGCTGCATCGACAGAAGCGGGGAGCCCGGGACTGAATGCACGCTTCTGTCAAATGCACACAGACATGCTTTGTTTGTTTACACACGCAGGAAAGATCCGGATGACGCCTATGTCGCCCCGCTTGCCTCAGCCCACTTCACTCATTTTAACTCACTCACCCCATAAAGCAAACGAGACTTTAATCCTTTAGTCCATGTGTAGCTCCACTTTTAAATAACATGTTTGTACACATAAGCAGATTCTTTCGGTGTGTGTATGAGCGTTTGTCGACGTGTATACGGGTGTTTTCATGTGGGCGGGTACATACGGATGCATGCAAACGTAGATGGAAGATCAAATCTGAAGTCATGTGTCTTCGGCAATCACCCTCTATTTATTTACTGAGGCAAGAGTGCCCAAGTGATCCCGGAGCTCATGGATCAGCGAGTCTATGATCCCAGAGCTCATGGATCAGCGAGTGTAGCTAGCCAGCTTGCCTGGGAAATTTCATCTCTGCCTCCCAAGTGCTGGGATGAGGCCAGACACACTTGCCTGGCTTTCCATGGCTTCTGGAGATCTAAACTTCAGTCCTCACTGGTGGATGGTAAGGGCTTCAGCCACTGGGCCATCTCACCAGCCCAAGATTATACAGTTTTTAAAAAATGTTTTCAAATGTTTATTTTATGTGTATGAATGAGAGTTCTGCCTGCATGCGTGTCTGCACCATGCATGTCTGGTACCTGCAGGGGTCAAAAGAGGGGGCCAGGTTACCTGCAACTGTAAATACAGATGGTTGTGAGTCACCATATAGGGCCTGGGAACCAAATTCGGATCTTCAGCAAGAGCAACCATTCTCTGAACCACTGTGCAATCTCTCCATTCCCCAAGATTATAATTTTGGGCTGGAGAGATGGCTCAGCGGTTAAGAGCACTGACTGCTCTTCCAGAGGTCCTGAGTTCAAATCCCAGCAACCACATGGTGGCTCACAACCACCTGTAATGAGATCTGATGCCCTCTGCTGGGTGGCATCTGGAGACAGTTACAGTGTACTCACATACATAAAATAAATAAATCTTGAAAAAAAAGATTATACTTTTAATGGTGTTTATCATGGAGCTATTGGATTAAGCATCGTGATTTTTATGTGATATTTTACGCTCCTGAAGTTGTTATAAAAAGATGTATTACTGAAGTATAATTGGAAAATGTTGGGGGCTGCAGAGATGGCTCAGCGGTTAAGAGCACACTGACCACTCTTCAGAAGGTTCCAAGTTCAAATCCCAACAACCACATGATGGCTCAAAGCCATCTGTAATGAGATCTGATGCTCTCTTCTGGGGTGTCTGAAGACAGCTACAGTGTACTTACATATAATAAATAAATAAATCTTTAAGAAAGAAAAAAAAAGAAAATGCCATTACCAGGAAGCATTACAAAAGGATAGGAAGTGATCGTTAGTACACTTTTAAAACAAACCAAGAGGAGAGCTCCAGGCAGAAGCAGACGGGCACACGGGCACAGCGGATCTCTGCTCACCGTCCCTCACCTGCAGCGGCGTCCTGAAGGACAAGATCCCCCAGCGCAGGCCAGTCTGTGTTCAACCTCTTCACCAGCTTATAGGCATTCACAGGATGAGCCAGGTAGCCCTCGGGGTCGGCAGCCGACTTGCTGGTCAGGGCTTCCATCTTGCTGGCCCAGCTGCAGAACCAAAGGAAAGGAGACTACCACACCCACCCACACAGAGCGCTAATTTCCCTGGTGAGGTCCATGGCTCTTTCATCAAGAGATGATAAAACATAAACATAGTAACTCCCTAGATACTTCTAGCCCTTAATCTAGGTAAGAGCTGGGAACGCTGATGTAAATTAAAAAGAAGGAAAAGAGATGGTAGCTTCCTAACCACTGTACTCAGCATCTCCCGAGGACTCACATAGGTTAACTGTAGGTCAACTCCCCGGGTCACCTATCAGTGACTTCCTCTTACAGACACCTTGGACGGGCTTGGGAAAAGGAGCGGCAGGGGTGACTTAGTGTGGGGGATCTTAGGACATTGGACACCTCTTAATCTTGGCGAGCTTGGCTTCCTCCACAAGGATGTACTCCTTCAGAGACTGTACCAGGTCCTTCTCGGCGTAAATCAGGTCAGTCATGTGCCCTACAGGAGAGAAACGTGGGCCAGTGAGAGATGGATGGGGAACGGCTTGCCTGAAACACCCATACAGAAGTGAATACCCGCGCCGAGTACATGCCAGTAAACCAGGAATCACAGGGACTGGTAGTTAAAGGGGCCTGTTAGTTCCCGTGGCTGTAAGCCCCGACTTCAGGAAGATAAAAGCAGAGGTGTCAAGAGGATGCCCAGGCAAAGCGCAGGTGCACTGGGAACCGTGTTAGGAGAAGTTCTAAATTCCATTCTCCCCTCGTCAGCCGGCTGGTCCTGTCATAGGGGCACGGACATCTAAGGGCTCATCACAGGGAAATCAGCTCTTAACCTTCAGCTGACAAGGAGAGAATCCGATCCTTAGAATAGACAATGTCCACTGCTTAGACCAGCCTCTTCCCAAGGACTGAAAAAGCCCTGAAAGCTACTTGCAGTCTTCCCTTCCAGAGAGGACAGCCCAATTCAGAAAGCTGCCTCCACGTGTTCATCAGGATCTCCTGGGGCTGGGGTGGAGGGGTTGGGATGGGGCGAGCCTTTGTAAGTTCCACTCCCCCTGGACTGATCAAAATCAACGTCTAAATTATCCCACCCTGAATGAGCCTCAGGCGGTGACAGTCCCTTGCACTCAGCTGAGGGCTGCTTAGGTAGACTAGAGCTCTGTTGCCACATACCAATGGAGGTGAAGAATTCTGCCTGCACCCGTCTCAGGACACCAAAGCAGGCCATCAGCAACACCGACACCTCGAGCTTCATGATGGGAAGGGCGGTTTCTGCAAGGTGTTCAGGAAGAGGCATCAGATCGACGCAGGGGGTTGGGGGGAAGACGGGGGTGGTGCATGCCTGGAAACCCAGACTCACACTGGGTTAGGAGGAGCAGAGTTCAAGGCCCCTGCTCTACATAGCAAGACCCTGTGAGAAGACACATCCGTACATGCTGTGCACATACATAAACACATGCTCGAATATGTCACAAAGGAAGGCATTCGGGATCGCCTGGGGGAGGAGCCAGAACGTGGAACCAGGGGCAGGTCCTCACACCCTCACTTCCGGCCCCTGCCTGGAATTTGTTTTATTCTGTTTTCCTTCTTGGAGACAAGGTTTCATTTTGGAGCCCAGGATGGCCTGGAAGTCACAGTCTTCCTGCCTCAGCCTCCCAATTGCTAAGATTATAAATGTATATACCTGACTTCCTGCCTGCCCGTGTTTCTTTCTAATATATATGCCAGGATAGTGTCAAGAGCCCAACTGAGAAGGAGCCAATTCAGAGAGTTGGTTCCCAGGATGTCCAGATCACTGGGATCTCGGGAGGAGGAGAAGCATCTCTGCAAGCTCCACTCTCCCCAGACCAGGGGCGGAGGCCATGACACCCCAATGTGAGGTCCAGCAGGGACCTCCCTTTGTACTTGAACTGAGGGTTGCCCACACAGGGAAGGGTCCTGTTGCCACATACCAACAGAGGTGAAGGATTCAAGGACCTGGATCCCGTCCATAAGGAAGTGGCAATACAGAAGGGACAATGACAAGGAAAACTGAGATAATATGGCCAAGGGAGCCAAGCAAGCTGAGGTGCGTGGCAGACAGCAGAATATGGAAACTGGCCTGCGCCAGTCTGCACTGCCTCAGAGCGGCAATTCTGAACAGACTCCGGCTCTCCCTGCAGTGAGACAGCCGTCTCTGGTCACTCCCTACTCATTCACAAGTATTTATGTACAACCCAGAGATTCCAGGCACCAAGCTAGGTGCTCAGGATACAAAGGTGAATCAGACGCACACAGCCAAAACACTAGGGCCGGGCTGCTGACATGCGGACGAAGCCAGCCACTGCCTTCTCATGGGACTAGAAATAGACACAGTTCCGAGAGACACAGCAGCAACCCAGGACAAGCCTCCCTGGCAGCCGGCCTCAGTACACAGTGGAGCCTTCAGACGCGTCTCCCCATCCGGCTATGCAGCCCAGAACATGTGGGAAGGCCGGCCCCCAGCTCAACCTTCCCTATTCCTCCTCTCCGTGTTCCAACTAAGCCAAGTCTCTGGAATGGCTCAGGTGGAAATTTACCATCAGATGGAAAGCAAAGAAAATAGAGAAGACAAAAATGCCCAAAAATATGTAGGAAAATCTCAGAGTCGGGAGGCTCTCTGATGTGGAGGGCCAGCGAACTGCCCCTCAGACTAGAGGTGATTCTCTGCCCAAGCAGGAGACCAGACCAGATCTGGATGAAGTGGGGGCTCCATGCATCTCCCAGCTGTGTGGCCAGTTACAACTCAGACCTAGTCAGAAATCAGGCGGCATAGTCGGGGAACCGGGAAGCCTCTTTATTACTTTCAAATACCACCCACAGTCCAAGCCTGAGAGCAACCAGGTTTCTTTTCTACATGAACGCCAGCTGTTATTTCTCTGGAATGTGCTGCCTGGCTTAGGGAGTCCATCCACAGATCCCAGCCTGGAGACACAGCCTCAAAGAATCACACACGGGCTTTAGGAAGCGACTTACCAAGCGCCTCCAAAGTCCTGTCCTGGCAGGGGAGACAGGTATGAAAACCCTGCCGGCCCAGAAAACTAGGCACCCCCAGGCAAGCTGCTCTCAGGCTGCCACGGTGATGCTACCATTCCAAGCAGGGGCATCTGCTCATTTCTTCTGACCCCAAGGCCCTGGAACTCAAAAGGCTTCATATAAAAAGTCACCTAACAGGTCAGGTGAGAGGAGGCCCGTAGTCCAGGGCAGCAGCTCTCTACAGTCTGGGGGATGCCAGCCTGCACCAGAGCTACACCCAGCACTCACCCAGGAAAGTGGGAATTCGTGAGTCTACCCCGGGGGCCACTGCTGCCAAAAGCCTTCCCGGGATCCCTCAGAAAGCCACGAAGACCGATGGAGGAGGGGGTCATGGTCAAACTCCATTTTATGGAACAGCACCAAATAAGAACACTGCTGAACTTTGATGGACCGCATTTCAGGGTTTAGAATAACGTCTGTCTTGTAGCAAGCGCCCAAGGAAGTATTCTCCATCAGATTTGTCCAGACAAAACACAACTAAAGAGTTTACACTTGGGCTGGAGAGATGGCTCAGTGGTTAAGAGCACTGACTGCTCTTCCAGAGGTCCTGAGTGTGATTCCCAGCAACCACATGGTGGCTCACCACCATCTGTAATGGCATCTGACGCCCTCTTCTGGTGTGTGTGAAGACAGGGACAGTGTACTCATATAAATAAACAAATCTTAAAAAGAAAAAAGAAAATCAAAATAGCTCATACACACTTTAAAAAAAAGAGTTTACACTTTGTACGGTAGATTAATATGGGCTATGTAACAATAAACACTGTATGGACATCAACATAGAAAGATCAAAGCAGACTGGCAAAGGCCAGTCCCCCAATAATACATGCTGTATGCTCTATGTTTTGAAAGGAAAAAAAAATTATGTATGTATGCATGTAGGAAAGAATTATGCTCTAACTGTATCTTGGTGACATAATTTTATTTTTCTTTTTATCTTTGTTTGCTTGATCTTTCTACCAGACATTCTACTAGAATTTCTTAAAATATATATATTTTTGTAATATGTTTAATATGTAAAAGAAACAAAGTAGGACATTCTCAACTGAACTCCAACAGGACCTTGGCAGTCGGAGTGTCTGGACCCCTGTGGGGAGGTCTTGCCAAGCCTGCCAATGTCCCAGTGACAGTACTTCACCCACCAGGCAACTGGCACAGGTATTTTTTTTTCTTCAGGGAGGTGATTCCAAGACACACACCAGAGGGCCTGCAGCGAGCCCGCTCTTTGGAAAGTACATTTATAACCTGGCCAAGCAGCCATGAAAAGATGTTTCCAGCTGCAAACCAGCAGCGTCCTCAGCTTCTCCCGTTACCTCATCGGGGAAAGACCCTCTGCCAAGCTCCCAGCTGCAGCCCAAACGCTGCAGCTCTCACAGAGCATTTTACAGCCGAGAGACCGAACATGAGTTTGCAAACAGGTCTTGCCCGGCACTGGGCAAAATGCGGTCTGCCTTCAGGGAAAGGCTAACTCCCCGCAACAGGATTCTTCAACCTCCTTTTCTACCACGGCCCCTGTCTGCCCCATAATGGCTAACTCTAGGCCGGCAGAGCTGAGAGGACCCAGGTACGCTCACAGTTGTGCACAGGTTCCAAGTACTCCCACTACTGAAGCACATGAAAATCCCAGAAGTACACCCACGTCTCATTACCAGACAGCCATCACCCTGGTCCACCTGTAGCACACCCCTCAGCCACGCAGCCCCACATGCTCTGACCTCTCCATCTCTGGTCTGGCTTCCCTCCATCTCTGTCCTGCCAAGTAGCCAGGAAGGCTTGCCAAAGCCCTCCCTTTGGCTCCCCACGGCTAGCAAGATATAGTCCAGAAACCTTAGCCCAAAGGGCCCTTGTAGTTCTGGGACCTGGCCCCGATACCCCCTCCAGTCTATTGCACCACCCCAGACCTGAAACCTTCAATGACTTCATGTGAAAAATATTTACCTTCACCAAGAGCCTTGTGAGAGCAAGATCTCCGCTCAGTGAAGCCAAAGGATCTCCCCTCTCCCAAGAGGCCTCCTGAGTCTTATCTCTCAGTGTCCGCTTAAGAAAGCACATAAAAAGGTCGGTAAAGGGACTCTCTGGCCTTAGACCTGCAGCTCCACGGCTGTCTAAAGAGGAAAAGGGAGCTGAATGGGCTTGACAAGAATGCACGTGTCAAGCCGGGCGGTGGTGGCGCACGCCTTTAATCCCAGCACTTGGGAGGCAGAGGCAGGCAGATTTCTGAGTTCGAGGCCAGCCTGGTCTACAGAGTGAATTCCAGGACAGCCAGGGCTACACAGAAAAACCCTGTCTCGAAAAACCAAAAAAAAAAAAAAAAAAAAAAAGGCATGCACGTGCCCGGTAAAGTATATCTGTCCTTATATCATCTCTGTTCAGTACATGAATGCTGGGTGCCAGCAAAGCCGCAGCCTCCTGCTTCAATAACAGGGCAGTGTACTAGCAGAAAAGCTGTTAAAGTCCGCATGCCAACACTGAGCTGGGTTCCCATCAGGGCCTCCACAAATGGTCAAGCTGAACTTAACTTACCAGCATTGACTTCACCAAAAGATAAAAGGTATCCATGCCATCCTACAGCCATGCCCCGATTCCAAACCATCTACTCTCCCTCAGCCAGGGAGAAGACACTGTTGACACAAGGCGGAGTCTCAGGCTCCTCCCACTCCCTCTAGACTAGCTCTCCAATGGCTCCAGAGGGATCAGACTGGTGAATGAGGGAACCCTAGCTGATGAAGGGTGAAACGTCGGTGGGAGTCGACCCTTCCTCCAAATTCCTTCTGTAAGAAATCACCCACAGGCATGGAGTTCCCACGGAGCTTGCACGCAGAAGTAGGCCTGAAACGGCTGAAGAGCCAGCAGACCTCCACACGGAGGGACCAGCTGGCCAAGGCACCCCCTGGCTGTTTCCCATTCTTCTCTCCTTTCCCCTCACCCCAGCTGCCCTGCAATACACTTTTCCAATACGTATTAAGCACTTAAGCTCTGCCTTGGGCTCTGTTTTCTGGGAACCTCGTCTAAGATAACCACGGTTTATGTTTCCAAAGATCTTTCATTTCTACCATCTAATTCTCACAAAAACCTTGTAAGCCAGATAATCATCTCTGCTCCAGATACAATACTCCTGCCTTGTCCACAGAGAATAGATTCCAAGAAACCCAGTGCATGCCTAAAAACCACAGATAGTATCAAACCCTGTACATGCTGCCTTTCTTGGTGAGTACGTACCTATGATAAAGTTTAATTTAGGAATTAGACACAATGAGAGATTATCAACGGAACAAGGTAGAATAATTATAACCATGGACTGAAATGAAATGGCCAGTGCAGGGGCCACTACTGAATAGGTTACTTGAGCACAATCGCTGTTAATACTGTACAGTCCACCAGATAACCTGGCTATAAAGGACGGGAGGACGAACAACGGGTAGTGTACCCAGCATGGATCCTCTAAGGAAGGAATGATACGCTGGGAAGGCCAACACAGAGTGCCACAGAGTCTGCCACAGAACTTAGGAGAGCTGACAACTGTTACGTCTTTTCTTTTCCAATTACTATTTCATGGTGTGGCTGGCCATGGATGATGAAAACTACACAAAGCAGGAATGAGGAGGTACTGAACACTCTAAGCCATATAAGAAAGATCACCGAGGCCGCCGAAAGCTTCCGAGACCGGACATGTCAGCAAGCTAAGCTCCCCACTAAGGCCCCTTCTGCAAGACACACTGATACCATCCAATCTTACCCAGAAACTTATGTCACCTCACAGCACATGTGTCTTCCTGAAACTGTGAAGTCACACTGCACTCAGACTGAAAACTGGATCATGGGTGTCTCAAAGATTCACAGATACAAGCTCATGACATTCGTATCTGGAGCCCACCAAGAAAAGGAGAGCTCGGATGAAAAGTACCAACACCGTTCCCTGAATTCAAGCAGGTAGTCACTTCTACTGGACACATCACACATGATCACCCGGGGAGCAGGTACGCCTGCCACGGGGTGTAAGAAAGACCCAGAGTTAAATCCTAGCTCTAATGGTCACTTCCTGGCTTTGGGACCTTGGAGTCCTAGACTTCCTGATTCTCAGTTCCCTCATTCATACAAAGGAGACCATCCTTGGGACCTATACTTGATAGTTCTGTACGTGAACTGAATTAAACAACGCATACCAGCAAAAGCTGTCAATCATCGAGCTGATTTTGACCAATCATCAGAACCAACCAAGAGGATCACAGGAACTCAAGGGGACCTGGAGTGAGCAGTTGCTCAGCCCACGTTGGTGGCTCTTGGAATGATACAAAGAGGCAGTGAAGAAACAGGAAAATGTCAGAAGGTGAATGATGTCTGGGTTCCAGGAATGCCAGAAGAGATGACGTATTCAGTTCAGGAGAGGCTGGAAACAGGCGTCACCAAAGTATGTAACACTTGGAGGTGACCCTGGAATTGGCCAATCACAGGCCCCAGAACCCCCTCACCCCCCCAAAAAAAACAAAACAAAACAAAAGGTCCCTAACAAAAGGCAGGGAGCAGAACTAACACACCCGAATTTCTTATACATTGTGCTTCTGACCTGCTCATTCCGATCTCCCAGGAGTACCAGGCCTTGGGATCTCCACCACTCCCCGGTTCCCAGGAGTGCCAGGTACAGAGCAGGCAATCTCTAGCAAGCATTTACCAAGAAGTCTGGAGTGGAGGCTGGCCTGCACTAGGCTCAAACAGAGCCTATCAGGGCCGGGGAATGCACTATCTATAAACACGAAAGCCTCTGCCCTGCAGTGGCACCAGCTGAACAAAACCCCGCTTCTTGAAGAAGCCCAGTCCGCCCTTCTCATCCTGCTCCGCTCTCGCTGAGAAGAAAAACTGTCTGTCCGTCCCTCAGTCCACATCCCCAGCCCAAACCCCACAGACCACAGCACTGAGCAACCGCCTTTGCTCTGGGACAGGCTGGTGTCCCACCCTCACGCACTTCAAAGGTCTAAGTGACTAGATTTGAACGATGTCTTCTTTTCAAAGTTGAAGTCTCTTTCCAGGACTCTGCTGGTCTTTCACGTGCCTGCATTACAGCATTTGCTGCCAACCTCCATCTGCATAAAATTAAGCTCTTGACAGATCCCAGAAGCCAGGGACACCCCCTCCCAGCCCTCTGCACACTATCCGCCAGCGTGGCCGTTAAGTCAGCCAAAGCCTTCGGTCCAGCCTCAGACCCTCCCAAGGATGTGGGAGGGTGCAGTCAAATATGGGAGCTTTCTCAGGAGATAAGGAAACCCTCAGTTCCCTCACTCAGTCCCCCAGAGTTGCATGTCCTCAGTCTCCCTCTGATAAGCACCCATCCGAAGGGCTCCTCCCTAGGCCCAAAGCCAGCGGCCAGTGGTAAATGGCAATCTTGGAGAGATTGTGAGCTGCCTGTGAGCAACAAGAGCTCCTCCTCCACCTCCTCTCCCTCCTCCCTCATTCGAGCCCCAGGCCCAGTCTAGTCAGATACGAAGCACATACTATTCCAGGAATGACCCACAGTCCTTTGTGTGTAGTCCAATCTATAGATAAGTAAGCTACACTGCACCACCTCTCTGCAGAGCCTGTGACGACGTGGAGCGACTCCCAAAGGCCATACACAATGCTTCAGTCGGGTTGTCACCGGATCCCTACCTGCCTGCAGAGCTGACAGTACTAAGGACGGTCAGCATGACAGAATCTTCAGGCTAAGGTCTCCAGCCAACCCCCTCCATCCTTGCAACGTGACTTCACTGGCTGGGCCACACAGTGAACAAGTTTGTGTGAGGACAAGAAGGACCCAAGAAGAAAAGGATCCAAAGGTCAAACATCCTGTACACGGAGAGGAGCCGGGAGAGGCTGGGCCTGGAGGCACAGAACCATAGCGAGAGACTACACCCTGGACACTTCAGAGGCAGTGGAGATACAAGCCAGAGGAAATCCTGGTCAGTTGAACAGGGAACTCGACCACGGGTTGACTAGGATGTGATATAAATTCAGAACACGCTACAGCTCGCAAAATCGCCCTACAAATTCTGACAACAGACCCCTGCAAAGTCGACGTTTGAGGATGCCATAGGCTACAAAGTGGTGCGCCCAGACCCTGCTCTTAGGACCAGGAAGCCCTTCCAACAGGAGGGAGAAGGTGTCAGTAAGGAGATGGCCTGCATCAAGAAGCAAAAGCATTGCTGGGCGGTGGTGGCGCACGCCTTTAATCCCAGCACTTGGGAGGCAGAGGCAGGTGGATTTCTGAGTTTGAGGCCAGCCTGGTCTACAGAGTGAGTTCCAGGAAAGCCAGGGCTATACAGAGAAACCCTGTCTTGGGAGAAAAAAAAAAAAAAAAGCAAACACCTCATTCTGCAGGGTGAGGGTCCACTGTGTGGCCCAGCCAGGGAAGCCACATGGCAAGGATGGAGTGAGCTGGCCCGAGGCCTTTTCCCGACGATTCCCTCATACTCGCGCTCCTTGGCACGCTGAGCGCTCAGCAGAGTTGCTGTAGTGAGCAACTCAGTGCTCTCCCACAGCACAGTAACTGACACAGGAGAGCGCAGATCACAGGAACACCCACCTGTACTTCCCAGTAAAAACCTGCGACGGAAGTCCCCTGACCCACGCTCATGCTGCAAGGGGTCAATGGATTTTCCTCGTGCAGATTTCTCCCTCGTTGTGGGTGGAGCCCTTGGACAGCTATTTCCTGAAGCGGCCCTTTCCCGTTACCTTGATCCCACTCGTGTACCACCAAAGTGATACTGGCCCAAGCCTGTGGCCACTCAGAGTGATCCTTTAGTACAGGTTCCTAAGTGACCGATCCCAGTTTACAGGAGTCCCCACACCCACACCCACCCCACGTCTCCTGTCTGGAAGCATCCAGACATCTACCAAGTCCACACAGCCCCAACTCCATACCAACTCAGTACTTACCTTGCTGAACTTTCTGAGTCTTCCCTTCTGCCTGCCTGAGTCCTTGAAAGTCTCCAGGCACAGAGAATGCTCTATTTGTTGAATCAGTCAGCCAATCGCCACCGATCTCTGAAACTACTGAGGGAGAACATCAGCGGTTCGACAAGGATGTCCTCTGACAGATAGAAGGATAATTTCTGATTTAACCAGCCCATAAAACTGGCAGGCACCAAGCTGGTCCTTGCCAGGGTTGGGAGCCAGGGGTCTTCCTCATCCTAAGCAGCGCCGCCTCCGGGACCAGGCGGGCGCCTCCGCCTTAGATTGGGGGCGACCCTGGGGTCAGGCCGCCCCTTCCCGGGAGCCTGGCCCGACAGACCCGCCAAGTGTCCTGCCAGGCTCGGGCCGGCCTAGCAGTACCGGCAGGAAGGGCACCGCTGACCTCACCGCCCTAACCCTGGGAAGGGACGCGGGCGGGACAGGAACCCAGGCGGGTGCAGAATCAGGGCGCTGGGCGCGGGGCGCGGGGCGCGGGGCTGAGTGACCCGGGATCCAGCTCCCGGCTCTGCGCAGAGCAGAACGCACCGTCCGGCCACCCGGACCCGAGCCCAGTCCGGACGAGGACCCCGCGGACCCGCGCTCACCTGGACACGCGCAGCAGCCGGCGTTTCCAGAACCTCCCGCGGCGTCGCCCCTGCGCTCGGCTCCGCCCTCGGCCGAGGCTCCGCCCGCTTGAGCCTCCGCCACGTCTCCACCTCCCGCCCCCCGGGCCCGCCCGGGCCTGGCTCCGAGCCACTGGAGCCTTCGAGAAGGCCTGAGCCGCCCGCCACGCGCTGCACGTATGCGGTGCACGCCTCCCTGCGCCGCGTGGGACCCGCTCGGGGAGCGACGCCCCCATCGCAGCCTGCTCCAGCCCTCTGTGGTTCCACCACCCCCACATCCATCACCGCCACCGGCAAAAATTGCAGGAGGCTGGCGTCACTAAGGACAGGGATTGAGTATCCCGGGAGGGGACCGACTGGAGGAAGAAGACAAGGGTTTGAGGTTTCAGTGCGCCTCCTCTCCAGATGACCCATCTGCAAAACCAAAACTGCTTCTCCGAGGGGCTCAGGCTGGCAGAGCTATGGCTCTTCTGGCAATGTGAGGAGAAGTCGCCATAGCGTGGAGCATCCCATCCTGGGGCCAACCTATGGCTTACCACACAGGCCAATGAGATTGGACACCTCAACCAGCCCTGTCTGAGACACAGCCAAGAGGACAGGGAAGCAGCCGACCTCGCTCTGAACTGGAGGACGCTCTGGCAGCCGAGCAGGTTCCCACGCCTGCCCTGTAAGCTTGCTTCTTCATGAATGAGGTGAAGCAGTCTGAGAATCTCATCAGGGAGCAGAGCCCAGAACGGGAGATGCCCGGCCTGTGGGACCGCGCCTGGAGTTTGGTGTGGATTCCCTATAATGGCGTGGGCCAGGCAGACGGCCCAGACTAGGAAAGACAGACACATAGAAACAACTCAAGAAAATACTACCCAGTCGCTTGTCTGTGTCTGTGTCAGCCACCAGCCAAGAGCTCAGCTGAGACCAAACACAAACCTTCCTGCGTCTCCTGTGTCACTGAAAATACAGTTTGCACAGAGCTTCCTGTGCTCTCCCACTCCTCTGTCCGGAGTGCTCCTCCTCCTCCTCCCCCCCCCCCCTCTCCACGGGACCTTTCCCATTGGCCTATAAATACCTTAAAGCCATGGCTATGGAAACATAACTGTCACCCCACTCCACCACCTACTGTGCATCTCTCCTCAGCCAACCAAACAAGCAAAATTTAGCTTCTTGACTGATCTCTCCGGACTTCTAGCTCTACGACAGCTCCAAACAGTTACTATTTTATGTTTATTGCTTCACATCCGTTAAATCACCCTTACATGGTGTATGGTCTTTTCTTTTTTAATTATTATTATTATCCTTAATCTTTGTTTACAGTCCAGTCATTATTCCCCTCCAGTCCTGCCCTCTGCCAGTTCCTCATCCCATTTCTCCTCCCCCGTCTCCAAGAGGATGTCCCCACATACCCACACACCCCACCAGGCCTCCCCACTCCCTGGGGAATTGAGTCTCTCAAGAGTTAAATGCATCTTCTCTCATTGAGGCCAGACTAGGCAGTCCTCTGCTGCATATGTGTCGGGGAACCTCGTACCAACTAGTGTGTGCTGCCTGGTTGGTGGCTCCGTGTCTGACAGACCTCGGGGTCCAGGTTTGTTGGGACTGCTGGTCTTCCTATGGGGTCGCCCTCCTCCTCAACTTCTTCCAGCCTTTCCCTAGTTCAAGCACAGGGGTCCCCAACTTCAGACCATTTGTTGGTGTAAGTATCTGCATCTGTCTCCGTCAGCTGCGTGTTCAGCATCTCGGAGGGCAGCCGTGGGAGGCTCCTGTCTGTAAGTACATCATAGCATCAGTAATAGTGTCGGGCCTTGGAGCCTCCCCTTGAGATGGGTCCCAATTAGGGCTGGTCACTGGACCTCCGTTCCCTCAGTCTCTTCTCCATTTTCCTCCCTGCAGTTCTTTTAGACAGGGACAATTCTGCGTCAGAGTTGCTGACTGTGGGATGGCAATCTCCACTTGGTGCCCTGTCGTTCTACTGGAGGTTGATTCTACAAATTCCCTCTCCCCACTGTTGGGCATTTCCTCTAAGATCCCTCTCTTTGAGTCTTGAGATTCTCTCACCTCCCGGGTCTCTGGTACATTCTAGAGGGTCCCCCCACCTCCCACTTCCCCAGGTCGCACATTTACACTCATCCGGCTGACCTTTGCCGCTTCACTCCTGGTCCCCACCCCCAATACCTGATCAAGTTCCCTTTTCCCCCTGTTGCTCCCCCTCCCCTCCCTCATCCAGATCCCTCCCTCCCTCCCTCTGCCCTCTGGTTTCTTCTCCCTCCCTAGTGGGATTAAAGTATCCTCATTTGGGTCCTATGGCTTGTTAACCTTTTTGAGTTCTGTGGATTGTATCCTGGGTATTCTGTGCTTTTTTTTTTTTCTAATATCCACTTATTAGTAAGTACATACCATGCATGTCCTTTTGGGTCTGAGATACCTCCCTCAGGATGATATTTTCTAGTTCTGTCTATTTGCCTGCAAAACTTACGATGTCCTCATTCTAAATAGCTGAAGAGTATTCCACTGTGTAAATGAACCACATTTTCTGCATTCACTCTTCCATTGTGGGTTGTTTCCAGCTTCTCACTATCATGAATACGGCCACCATGAACATAGTGGAGCATGTGCCCTTGTGGCAGAGTGCAGCATCCCAGGAATGATATAGCTGGGTCTTCAGGTAGATCTCTTTCCAATTTTCTGGGGAACCTCCAGATTGGTTTCCAGAGTGGTTGTACCAGCTTGCAATCCCGCCAGCAATGGAGGAGTGTTCCTCTTTCTCCACATTCTCACCAACATGTACTGTCACCTAAGTTCTTGATCTTAGCTATTCTGATTGGTGTAAGGTTACCACCTTACTCTTAGGGCCGTTTTGATTTGCTTTTCCCTGATCACTAAGGACTTCGAACATTTCTTTAAGTGCTTCTCAGCCATTCAATATTCCTCTGTTGTGAATTCTCTGTTTAGTTCTATAGCCTATTTTTGGATTGGGTTGTTTGGTTTTTTTTTTTTGTTTGTTTGTTTGTTTGTTTGTTTTTTTGGAGATTAGCTTCTTGAGTTCTTTATATATTTTGGATACTAGCCCACTATCAGATGTGGGATTAGTGAAGATTTTTTTCCCCAATCTATAGATTGCCAATTTGTCCTATTGACAGTGTCCTTTGCCTTACAGAAGCTTTTCCGTTTCATGAAGTCCCATTTCGCAATTCTTGATCTTAGAGCCTGGGCCATTGGAGTTCTGTTTAGGAAATCCAACACCACCCAACAATGAGTTCAAGTTTCCTTCTTACTTTCTCGTCTATTAGATTCAGTGGATCTGGGTTTATGTTGAGGTCCTTGATTCACTTGGACTTGAGCTTTGTTCAAGGTGACAACTATGGATCTATTTTCATTTTTCTACAGACAGACAGCCAGTTAGAACAGCACCATTTATTGAGGATGCTTCCTTTTACCCATTGTATATTTTTGGCTTCTTTGTCAAAGATCAAGTGTCCATACATGTGTGGGTTTATTTCTGGGTCTTCAATTCTATTCCATTGATCAACCCGTCTGTCTCTGTACTAGTACCATGCAGCTTTTAATCACTATTGCTTTGTGGTACAGCTCGAGGTCAGGGATGGTGATTCCCCCAGAAGTTCTTTTATTGTTAAAAATTGTTTTTGATATACTGGGTTTTTTGGTTTTCCATATGAAATTGAGAATTGCTCTTTCCATGTCTTTGAAGAATTGGGTTGGAATTTTGATGGGAATTGCACTGAATATGTAGATTGCTTTTGGTAGGATGGCCATTTTTACTATGTTAATCCTACCAATCCACGAGTGTGGGAGGTTTTCTGAGGCCTTCAATTTCTTTCTTGAGAGACTTGAAGTACTTGTCATACAGATCTTTTACTTGTTTGGTTAGAGTTGCCCCCAAGATATTTTATATTGTTTGTGGCTATTGTGAAAGGTGTTATTTCCCTATTTTCTTTCTCAGCCTGTTTATCATTTGTATAGATTTGTTCAAGTTAATTTTATATCTGGCCACTTTGTTGAAATTATTTATCAGCTATAGAAGTTCTCTGATAGAATTTTTGGGGTTGCTTATTTATATTCTCATATCATCAGCAAATAGTACCTTGATCCCTTCTTTGCCAATTTGTATCCCCTCAATCTCCTCTGTTGTCTAATTGCTCTAGCTAGGACTTAGAGTACTATATGAGTAGGTAGGGAGAGAGAGGGCAGCCTTGCCTAGTCCCTGATTTTAGTGGGATTGCTTCAATTATCTCTCCAATTAATTTGATATTGGCTGTTGGTTTGCTGTATATTGCTTTTATCATGTTTAGGTATGGGTGTTGAACTTTTAACATGAATAGGTGTTGTATTTTGTCAAATGCTTTTTCAGCATCTACCGAAATGATCATGTGATTTTTTTTCCTTTGAGTTTGTTTATGCAGTGGACTACATTAGTGGTCCATTAGAACCATCCCTGCGTTCCTGTCTACGCTCATTTCAATACATTGTTTAAATTGCAAATGCTTTGCTGAAGTTTTTGCATCTGTGTTCATGGAGAAAATTAGTGTACAGTTTCCTTCTGGCATTGTTTTACCTTTATCCAGTTTTGGTCCCAGGGCAATAATGGATTTATAGAATGATTTGAAAGTGTCACTTCCCTTTTTAATTTATAATACAGTTTGAACAACACTGGTATCCATTCTTTAAAAGTCTGGCAGAATTTTGCGAAGCCATCAGTCCCCGGATTTTTCTTTACTAGGTTGCTTTTAATGCTGCTTTAACAGTATTTATTTATTTTTATCTGTTTAGGTTTTTAGATTCTTTTGCTCAATGGTGGTGCGTATATTAGTTACTTTCTTCATTGCTATAACAAAATCCCTCACAAAAGCAACTGTAGGAAAGAAAGTTTTGTTTTGACTCATGATTTGAAGACACAAGCTGCCATGACGGGAAGGCATGGAGGGGTGAGGAGGCTGGTCACGTGATGTGCCGTCAGGAAGCGGAAGCGGAAGGGGACGAATGCTGGCTCTCAGCTCTCCTTCTCTTTTCTTTTTCTTCATTCCAGGACACAAGCCCAGAAGACAATCCCATTCACATTCAGAAAGGGTCTTCCATTTAGTCTTTCTAGAAATGCTCTCAGAGACACCCCCAGAGCTGTATCTCCTAAGTGAGTGTAAAATCCCTTCAAGTTGGTAATGAAGACTAACCTTCGCAGCTCGTTCCTTTATGTCTATCAACGCGTTTCTCCTAGATTTTCCAGTTTGTTAAAATGTAAGCCTTCAGGATGTTCCTCAGTGACCCTCTGGATTTCAGTGTGTGTTAGCGCCTCCTTTCTCATCTCCAGTTTTATTTGTAGCTTCTCTTCTTTGGTTAAGAAGATAAAGCTAAACCGGGCGTGGTGGTGCACACCTGTAATCCCAGCACTTGGGAGGCAGAGGCAGGCAGATTTCTGAGTTCGAGGCCAGCCTGGTCTACAGAGTGAGTTCCAGGACAGCCAGGACTACACAGAGAAACCCTGTCTCGAAAAAAAAAATTAAACCAAACCAAACCAAAACAAAACAAAAAAAAAGAAGATAAAGCTAAGGCCTTGTTAGTCTTGTTTAACTCTTAGTTTCATGGATTCTTTGTCTTTTCCTTTAGCTTTCACGGTGCTTTGGATGACAGATATCCCTCATAGCTTCAAGCATCTGAAGTGTTGGCCCCCAGTTGATAGCACTCTTTGGGGAGGCCAGCGGTGCTGATGTGCTGAAGGAGTGCTGCACTTTTAGGTGTTGACGTAGACCAGGATTTGCTGATTTGTCAAAATAAAAACTATGGGTCAGCTCGGAGTATTGTTTGTATTATTGGGAGAATGCTTCCTTTAGAGCCTTGCCAAAGACCTCATTTTGAGTTGATTCCGCACATGAACTCTGAGGAGTCTGATGATTATGAACTTACAGTTCCAGCCTTTGCTGATGTTTTCTGTGTGGCAAATGATGAAGAATCCAGTTGTCTCGGATTTCAGTGTGTCACTGTGGGTGTGGGCTTTAGAACCTCACCCCAGCTGCCTGAAAGCCAGTCTTCTGCTAGCAGCCTTCAGATGAAGATGTAGAGCCCTCAGCTCCTCCTGCACCATGCCTGCCTGGATGCTGCCGTGCTCCTGCCTTGATGATAATGGACTGAACCTCTGAACCTACATAGCATATGGAAAAAGAAGGAGGGAGGGAAAATTGCTCTTTTCCATCCTTCAAAACTAATTTGGGATCTGTCATCACCTGGTCTAAGACAGAACAAAACAGGGACAGATGATCTGCCTGTAAGTGAAGCTGCAATTAAGGAGAGAGGTGCCCTTGAAGATGAGCTGACTTTTCTCCTGTCTTAGATTGCTGCGATTGTGGCAATGCAGGACCTGAGAGAGAGCAGAGAGACTGACTTCACCAACGTGCCGAAGTGCCACCATCATCAGTGACCACTGGGCTGAGTGTGGAACCAGACCACGTTCCAAGTGTGGTGCTTCCTCCTCCTCCTCCTCCTCCTCCTCCTCCTCCTCCTCCTCCTCCTCCTCCTCCCCCTCCCCATTTCTTCCTCCTGAGTTTTTTCTGCAGCCTCCAAGTTCTCTACCCATACAACCAGGATCTGCTAATACACATGACGTAGTCTGGCTACTGAATGAAAAGGCAGCTCTCGGGTGTTAAGAAGACCGATGATAGCCATCATTCAAAAGGCCAGGGAGTTAGTGATGTCCCAAACATGCTGGATATTCTAAAGGACGAGAATAAGGTCAAAGTGTGGCCTGTGGAAAGGTCACCAGGTGGCAGACCCATTCAGAAGGGGAAAAGACAGAGTTCAGAATGGGATCCTGTGTCTTTAATATCTAATGCACTGAAGCAGAAGTTTGCATTTCAAGATGATTCCTTTGACAAAGAAAATAGGTCTTGGGAGTGTTTTCTATTTTCTCGTCCTGGAGCTTCAAGGTTTTGATGTCACATTTCTCTAACAGAAAGTCAGCGACCTAAGAGAAGGACTGATAATACAGAAGCAGTTATCCAGGGGATCAGAAGCAAAAGCTGTGCTCACACTTGGAAGGACAGATCCACACGTGCCTCGTGGTATCCTTCACTGCCTGTCAGAGAATTACCACCTCTGTTAGGGTGATCAAGCTGTACTCTGGGACTTGTCTCCACCCAGCCTGAGAAAGACACTTAAGAATACTGTCCCTGCTCTGGGAAGATGTGGCATTTAACTGGCTACTGAAGAGAGTTGGGTGTGTAGACTCCCCACTTTATGTGACTGCTACTGAAAATGAAATGCATGGTTCAGCGAGTTTCCTCAAATTACGGCTTCCTACCGAGGCTCCTTTCAGCCTTGTGAGTTGCTGCTTATTTGACCTTCAACAACTTGTAGATTTTTAGTGAGGAGAAGATGATGATTATTTGTTCATTAAGATAGTCACTGTTCTGAAAACACAGGAATACCTGAGAAACTGAAGGGGGAAAAAAGTCACAATTTTAGTCACTAGGGTTGAACTTTCTACCGCACATAGAAGTAGTCCCATGTGCACTGGCTTTGCCCACACAGAGGCTGCTATGCTCCCTTTGCTCTCTATTATATTTGTGCCCTATATTTTTTTGTAAGTAGATTTTATAATAAATGGATCTTTCAAACTTGGTTTTTAACAATTCAAATTATATTCTTACTGTTTTATGAAAAAAAAAAATAGAATTCCCAAGCCTGTAGATATGGATAAAATGAAACCACACCACAGCCCACACCACCCAAACTGCTTCTCCAACATTTTCTCTATCTCAGAAAAGGAAATCACCAACTTCTGGGTATTTCCCTGACCTTGAGAGGCATCCCTGACCAATGACTCCTTGTCCTCCCTCCCCCCATCACTAGGGAAAGACCTAGTATTAACGTTACCACAAAGGAGAGCAGGAACTCTGCTGGACAGACAAACACTTGGACGAGTGGGAGGTCAGGCGAGGGCGCAGTCCTTTCCTCAGCCTCTCCTGCCTCCCCGTGCTTGAGGTCCCTACCCTGGGGGAGGGGAGCAGGCAAGCTCAGCTCCCAGCACTGACGCTTCCTGGTGCCTGAGTTCTTAGAAACTACTGCAGCAGCTAGAGATCTGTTGGGGTTTACAAACTCCTGGTCTTGGATGGTATTTCCCAAGTCATAGCCTCCTGGATCTAGCAAAGCCACACAGAAAACACTGTATCTATTGACACATTTGTAATATATATATACTATATATATGTTCTATATATGTACTATATTTGTACAATATATTACATATACGTACACACATATATGCATGTGCATGTGCATATATATTGATACATATACGTACATACATACATGCACATACATACATACATACATACATACATATAATTCAGCTTTCATTGGGCCCTGAGACCAACACTGCGTGTACCCTAGGCTCCACCTCTCCATAGGAACTGAGGTAAAATAAGTATGTCCCAATTGGCTAGCATTTTGACTGAAGGCCAGAAGCACAGGGAAGGCAATGTAACTGGAGTGCGGCCACCTAGTGGTGGCCACAAGCTTTGAAATGGAGCTAATCTCTTACCAGGAAGATCCTTCAAGCCTGCTAGGCCAGCTGGGGAAAGAAAAGACAAAAAAGAAAGATGCCCATGGCTCTCCTTGGGACTAGTTCATCGGTAAAAATCCCCTGAGACGGCTTTAAGGCACCTCTCAGCTACCTCCCACGTGGACCACTGCCACCAGGAAGAGCAAAGCCAGCACAAACTGAGCTATCATTAGCTATTTCAGGACTCCGAGGAGCTGTAATTACCCAGCACATCTCCAGAAGGCCCCCAAAGTATAAATAATGAGCTTAGATTTCGGCTTCCTCCTGCACCCCACCTCCGCCCTGGCCAAAAGACTGTAATGGAAACACCCAGAGAGCCAGTTCCATCCGGTGCATACAAACACGGAATTTTAAACGTTTTTATTACATTTTATATTAGTGGGTGAGGAGCACACGTATGCTGTAGTGTACCTGTGGAGATCAAAGGACGATTTTCAGGAGCTAAGTCTCTACTTTTACATTTGGGGTCTGGGTGATTGGACTCAGGTCATGGGACTAACAGCAAGCACTTTCGTGCTGAGCCGTCTCGCTGGCCTCAGACACTTTGATGTATGTAATATAACGAATGCTTTTAAGACTATGATGGCAGCGCACCAGCTGCCCGCTCCATCTACTTTCAACCCTGGGACCATATTGGGACTGGGTATTGCTAATGAGAGAGAGAGGTTGGGGACATTTGACTTAAATATGACAGAAAAGATTTTGTGATTTTTTTTTTTCAGGCTTGGTCAGGAAGCCAGTAGACTCTCGGGGAGGAGAGCAGTAAAAGAGATAAAGGCACAGAGGTCAGGTGAGGTCATCTGATGCCTCGTAAGCTGCAGGAAGAATTTAGGAATAATGCTGAGGACAGACAGACAGACATACTGACATCCCAACGTGAGGACAAAGCAGAGGAGCAGGATTGAGTTTGAGGTTCAGGAAGAATATCCTGTCTTCTTCTGTGGGGACGGGGGAGAAGAAAGAGGAGAACCTGAGGCTGAGCGAGGAGAGCACCAGGTTAGACCCAGGATAGCTGTGATAGCCTGGATCACCTGGGGAAAGGAAATGATTAGAAAGAAAAATAGCGACAGGAGAACTCACCCTGACTCAATAAGCAAAGTAAGAGCAGCAGTTCACTGACTGTCCCCACCTCGTGCAGAATTCCATCTAAGCGCCACCACCCAGAGTAGGCCTTGCTAAAGGAGAACTAACTGCAATCCCCAGACAGCCTAAGAATGGAGAGCAAAGCCGGCTAGCTCCAGAAAGCACAGCAGCCCCCTGTGGCTGGCACGGGACCCTAAATCACAGCGTCCGCTTTCCTCAATTGCAAGGCTCTTTCTTTGGGAAGAAAGACTTGACAGTCCAGCCCTCATTCTCCCTGCCCTCTGGTGCCTCTCCCTTCCTCTCTGGTGCCTCATGTTCTGTTTCTCTTTTTTTAAATGAAAGCACTTCTCTTGACTATAATGAAACATATCTGTAAATCACCCTGCATCCTTTTGGGGGGTAAGATTGATGTCAACGACTCTACTTATAAGTGACTCTAGCCCATTTGTTTAATTGGAACTCTATTGCAACCAGGGATTCCGTTCCCACCACTTGATAGCTTTGCATATTCATGACCTCATAGACTGGAGGCAGGCTGGACATAACAGATAGCTTAGGACCCTGTGGCCCTATCTGGTTCAGGGCAGTACACACCGCCCATTTATAATCGTGCACAGGAAAGTCCAGTTCCCTCACCTATACATACATTAAACAGTAAACCTAAAAACCCCAGAACTCTCTTGTCCCCCACCCAACCCCCAACCTATATCAGGTACAAATGCTCTCATCTCTGAACAAGTTTAAGTTTCCCTGCCCCTCGTAACAAGCACATTTAGACAGTTTCTATTCAAGTGTATTCCCAACACATTCTGCTATGAAATACTGGACATGTCAATCAGTCCAGCTTGAACTGGTTTGTCATGCATTCACAGTAAGACAAGTTGTGCCATCTACAAAACATTTAGGGGGAACCCCCTACTTACCATCTTATGACTATGCTATACATAATTAGGCATGCCTTTGGTTAAAATCAGATGCATTATGGAAAAGGATATGTACAGTAGAAAAATATTGTATGATCTAATCTATCAATCAAAATAGAGAACTACCCAAACTACACCCCTTAATATCCAGCCTCTTCTCTGATCCCCATAAAAAGAAACTCTTGAGTCTCCCATGCATGTGGCCCGCCTGCACTCCTGACAGTATATTCCTTTATAATCTGTGTTAATGCTTTGCTCTCGACAAACTTATTTTGATTCTTTGCAAATCTGTGTGAGCCCTTGTTTTCAAGTCTCTGAAAGAGGCCAAGAACCTGGGAATCTAGCCCAGACCCCAAACACCAGCAAAAGATAGAAATAAAGGACATTGGAAAAGGGTTATCTGGGTAATTTGTAGATCTACAAATCTCGTACAAAGATTTGGGGTAGAAGTAGCTAACCCTAACCCCAAGCTACCACCACTCAATCAGAGGAACCTGGGGCACCAGTGTGCCTATGGCCTGTTCCCACCTGTCCAAGCGCCCTAACCCTGCTTGTGGTCTCTCCTCTGCCTCAACTGCCCTACTGGGATCAGCTCTGGCCACAGCTCTCACCAAACTCCTATCCCTTGAGTAGACACCCACATCTGAGCTCAGTCACTAGAAACACCGGCCCAAGTTCCTGACTCACTACATGACCAGGGCAATCTTCCTTCCTCTGGATCTCTCACTACCTCACACCGCATCCGACATATTCCAGAATGCTCAGCTCCCATAGAAGCGCATTTTGTTTTTGACCTTGCAAAACCATGCCTGAGCTTCAGAGATTCACTGCCATGTCAAAATGTTATTTCTACACACACACACACACACACACACACACACACACCCCTACCTATCAGCACACAGGATCCACATATGTGCACAAGTTGGCTTTGTCCTTCCACATGACAAGGACAGGTTTGTCCTCTGCCCCCCTGTCTTCTATCTCTTTCCTTGACTCTGGCCTAGAACTTGAATCTTTAAACTGGAATTGGAATCAGCACTTAAGAGCACTTGCTGCTCTTGCAGAGGACCCAGTTCGGTTGCCAACATCCACATGACAGCCCACAACCCTCCAGTGCCCTCTTGTGAACTTTGTGGGCACCAGACACACACATGGTGCACATACATACATGCAGGCAAAACACTCACACATATATAAAAATAAATCTTTTTTTTTTTTTAATGTAAACCAGAGCCTGACTTGATCCTTACCCTGAACCAGTCACCTAAGGGCCCCAAGTCCCGCAAACTTTTCCTCCCTCATCTGCAGGGACCAGTGGCCTGGGAGAGTAGGGACAGCTGGGAGTGTCCCTTCCTGGCTGAGAAGTGCCTGTGTCACATGGTAAGAGCAGAGGGCGGCTTTCTCAAAGCTGCCCTGTGAGACACTATCATTGATGACAGCTGCCCAGGACAATCAGGACTCTCCCTCCTCAGTCACCGGCAGCCGCAGGCCGGGCTCACCCCCTTTCCTCATCCAGACTGTATTTCCTCCTGCTCTATCTCAAAGCACAAGGCAGTGTGCACAAGGCCTGTGGGGCCTTAGGAAAGAGGGGCCTTTGAGCCCTCCCCCGAAGTATCATTAAGGCTCAGACTGCCCTATCTGCAAAAATAAAGAAGGCCACCAGGGGGTGTGTGAAGTCCACTATGGGACACTCAGTTAAAGTGTCATCACTGGCCTTGCTCTAAGAGCCTTCCTGATAGTCAGTCCTCTACCCTGTACTCCCCTGCCCCCAGCTCCAATTTAACCCTTCCCATTCCATTAACCCTCTATCTCACTGTGTTCTATCGAAAGGCCCTGCCACGGCTCCTGACTAATGTTCTGACCTCTGTGGGTCAGATGAGGCACACGTATCTGAAGATACAACGCTAACATGCACATTCGAGAAAAAAACATGCAACATTTGTCTTTCTGGGACTAGGCTCTATCTCATTCAGAATGGTATTTTTCTAGCTTACATATGTAGTCCGTACATAATATATATGCATTACATTGTTTCCATTTACACATTTCTTAATTTCATTTTTCTTAACAGCTGAATGATAGTCCATTGTATACATGTAGCGTGTTTTCATTATCCACTCTTGGCGTGATGGACATCTAGGTTGTTTGCAATTCCCAGCTATCATGAATAGAACGACAATAAACATGGACATAGTTCTCTGTGGTAGGGTATAGAGTCCCTTGGGTCTATGCCCTAGAGTGATATAGCTGTGGTGTGTAGCAATCTATTTATGGCTTTTTGAGGAAGTGCCACACTGGTTTCCATGGTGCCTGTACCAGTTTTCACTCCTGCCAGCAATGAATTAAGTGTTCTCCTTAGTCATTCTGACTGGGATGAAACCTCAAAGTAGTTTTAATCTCCCTGATGGCTAAAGATACTAAAGAGTTTTGTTGTTGATGATGTTGGTTGGTTAGTTGGTTGTTTCAAGGCCATGTGAATTTTATCTTTTGAGAGCTTTCTGTTTAATTCCATGTCCCACCTTTAAAACTTGGGTTGTTTGATTTTTCTTTTAATGTTTACTTTTCTTAAATAACTAATTTTAAAGCCCCTCTAGGACTGGGTGGGTGCGCAGGTCTCCAATTTGACAAGGTTCATTTAGGACCCTTCCTTACCACATCAGCATGGGCAGATAGAAGTGTTTTCCAAACCTTAGAAAGTAACTTCAGCTTGGGACTTCCAATATGGAAGCCAGGGAGGACGATGGGAAAGTCTGCAAACCTCTACCCGCCCTGTGAGAACCTCAGCGGCCAGCTAGGCTGACTTGCAGCCTCATAGGCATCCAGGGAGGTAGGAGCCTGTGGCCAGAATCAAGAACGAAGCCTGCAGAGAGGTCAAGAGAGCATGGGAAGACAGCGGGCAGAATCCTGGGCGTCCCTGATGACGCGTGGGACTGCGTCCTTGTCCCTAGGATGCTCTGGGCTGCTTCTGTGGTTGGGCTGAGTTATGGAACATTCTGTTATGCTCAGTGTAAGTAACTCATCACAGACGTTACCTATGGCGGACAGTGTGGTGGTCTGAATGAGAATGAATCCCATTGGCTCATCTATTTGAATGTGTGTGGTCCCCATGTTGGTGAAAACATTTGGCAAGGATTTGGAGATGTGGCTTTGTTGGAGGAAGTGTGTCACCAGGGGTGGGCTTTGAGCTTTCAAAACCCAGTACCGTTTGTTAGCATTCTGTCTAAGCTCTGCCCCACAGTTACCTGGCAACAGCCAGGTGTTCCTGACTCACTATAAAAGGGGCTGATTGCCCCCTCCTCGCTCTCTTGCTCCTCTCTTGTTCTCTTCCTTTCTTATTCTTGATCTTCCCTTCTCCCCTCTCTCCCCATTCCCTCCCCCACATACACACATGCTCATGGCTGGCCTCTACTTCTCTTCTCTTCTCTTCTCTTCTCTTCTCTTCTCTTCTCTTCTCTTCTCTTCTCTTCTCTTCTTCTTCTTCTTCTTCTTCTTCTTCTTCTTCTTCTTCTCTCTCTCTCTCTCTCTCTCTCTCTCTCTCTCTCTCTGCCTTCCTCCACCTCTACTACCCTCTCAGGGGGAAGGGATGCCTCAGAATGGCCCTACTGAGGCACCCCTTTCCACACCTCACCACACCTCCACAGAACATACCCCCCTCTATCTTTTTATAAACACATCACCATTCCCAGTTAGCACTATATATATATACATATATATACATATATATACATATATATACATATATGTGTATATATATACATATATGTATATATATATCCCTCCTACTTGCAGATAAGAATGTCAAGTCTCAGCCACTGTCCCACCGCCATGCCTGTCTGCCGCCATGCTCCTGCCAGGGTGGTTATGAACTCACCTCTGAAACTGTAAGCCCCAGTACACTCCACTCTATCTTCTCTAAGTTGTCCAATTATGGTGGCTTCACCGCTATAGAAAAGTAGGTCTGCACTCATCAAAGCGCTTCTGCTCCTTCCAGATTTCTATCTCGCTATTGTGTATGCTGGCTAATGATCTATGTCGACACCGTCCACAGAGTCTCCTGCCATTATGACTTCTGACCGATCCCAACAAATGGGCTCTCAAATAAAGATGGGCAGGAAGGAGAAATTGGCCATGGAGGGAGCTTCCTGCATCTCTCCTTGAAGGCCTGGCTCAGTGACCAAAGAAAATACCAGCTGCCCTGGTCATGGAGGTGAACAGCAGGCCCATCATCCACTCTATTAGCCTAGGGCTTATAAAGTCATTTTATACCTCACATACACTCAGGCCACCAGTGAATGCCCCCTGAGGTCCCCACCGCGTACAGTCAGGCTGATGCTCAGATAGAGCTGGAGAGAGGGCTCGGTGGTGGAAAGCACACACTGCTCTTACAGAGGAACTCAGTTCCCAGCTCCCATGCCAGAAGGCTCACAACTGCCTCTAACTCCTGCTCCATGGGGACCTGATGCCTTCTTCTGGCCTCCATGGGCAACACACACACACACACACACACACACACACCTACCCACACACCAACACACGTACATAGATGTATGTGATTTAAAATATATGCTTTGTACAAAGACTACCCATGTTGCCATTTTGGCTTTGTGGGAGAAGAGGGGACATGGGTGAGGGGACTGACAGCCCCGGGGGCTGACAACCCCCCACAAAAGTGGTGACTCAGGAACAACATCAAGTAGAGGGGGGATAGCAGTCCCCCAAGTAGCTGACAGGGAAAAAAAAAAACCTGGGTATTCAAGCACAGGACACAGAACGAGCAAACTCAGAGATAAGAGGGCAGGTACACTGTAACAGGTTGTGTTTATAAATAATAAAGAGTCCATTACCTAGAGGGCATGCGTTACAAAACCCACACTGCATTATTGTGAGAGTGATAATCACTTAAAACACTCACTATTCATGTTTCCCCACATATTTACTGTTCCTGACACCATTTGTGTCTGATGGAGTAAACAACCCCATGTTTCCCTGACAAATTTTTTTGCTAGGATTGCACACAGTGAGGGCCTGCTGGTGACAAATGTGGACTTCATCTTTCAGAAGTATCTTCTGCACCTGCCTTCATCTTGAAGGCTATTTTTACTGAGTAAAGAAATTTGGGAGCTGGAGAAACGGCTCAGGGCTCAGGAACACTTGCTGTCTTCCAGAGGGCCCACATTCAGCTCCCAGCATTCACAGGAGGTGGCCTGCAACCACTGTAACTTCAGTTCCTGGGAATCTATGTCCACCTAGGCCCTCTTCTGGCCTTAGTGGGAAAATGCACACACATTTGTGTATATGCATACAAGGAGAAACACACACAGAAATAAAATAATTGTGGCTGTGTTAACGAGGTGCTTTTTCTCTATATAATTTACAGAAAACATTCCTCTGTCTGCAGACTCCATCATGCCCCTGGGAGAGCTAATAGCCTTGCAATGAAGCCATTGCTCCCCACATGGACTTTCAAGACTTTGACTTTGCTCTACACTAGCTTGACTATAATGTGGCTAGGTATAGTTTTCTATATATAGAAGAATTCTTCTATTGAAGAGTATAGACATATCCATCCTTTGATGTCTCCTGTTGGTGTTGGAAAACTTGGCCATTATCTTACTATTACCCTTCATTCTTGCCTCATCTCCTGTGGCATGACAATCAAGCCTACTCATCAATTTGACAGCTTCCCCTGTGTCTCACTGTTTTTTCTTTTAATTCTGTGTGTTTGGTTATTTTCTAGTCCACTTACTCTATCTTTTCCTGCATCTATTTTATTCTTAACTCTGAAAGTTCTCTTTTCTTTTTGCATGCTTATGTGTGTATGTGCACACTTCTCTCTCTCTCTCTCTCTCTCTCTCTCTCTCTCTCTCTCTCTCTGTGTGTGTGTGTGTGTGTGTGTGTGTGTGTGTGTGTGTGTGTGTGTACACGTCAGGATCACTTGAATCAGATCTTGTTGGTTCAGCTTGTTGAGCTAGCCGCCTTGCTGCAGGAATACACGATTTCGGCCTCCCAATGCTGGGATCCCAGGACGGTTGCCATACCCACCTGGGCATCTGTGTGGGTGCAGGCTGTCTAAACTCTAGTCTTCATGCTTGTGTAGAACTGTTTTACCCACAAGGCCATCTCCCCAGCCCCAAATCTACGAGTTCAGGTGGCATATCGCTTAGCTCTCTAGGGCCCATTGATTCTTTTTTATATATTTCTATTCTATTTTAAGCACTCTAGCTACTCATGTATTTTGCTCTTTTCTTCTGCTTTCTTAAACATTTCAATCACAATTGCTTGGAGTTCCTAGTTTTCTGTCTATTCTCATGGTCTTTTCTCTTGGTCTTTAGCCTTTTGGACCATACATTTAGAATGACTTTTGGCAGACAGGATACCAGTAGACCACATAACTACTACCAGGGCCTGACTTTATACTGTGTGTGTCAGGAGTGGTTCATTTTTGCCCTAAAAAATACCATGTTCTCTCTCTCTCTCTCTCTCTCTCTCTCTCTCTCTCTCTCTCTCTCTCTCTGTGTGTGTGTGTGTGTGTGTGTGTGTGTGTGTGTGTGTGTCTGTCTGTCTGTCTGTCTGTCTGTTTGTCTGTCTATGTGTCTGTCTGCATGTCTGTCTGTCTGCCCCCCCATGTATGTGTCTGTCTGCCTGCCTCTGTCTTTCTGTCTCTCTCCCTCTCTCTCTCCCTCCCCCTCTCTCCCCCGCTCTGTGTTTGTGTCTGTTTGTATGTGTCTGTCTGCATGCCTCTATCTCTGTCTCTCCCTCTCTCTCTGTCTGTCTGCTTGTATGTATGTATGTATGTGTATGTGTCTGTCTACATGTTTCTGTCTGTCTGCCCCACCCTGTGTATGTGTCTGTCTCTGTCTGTCTGTCTGTCTGTCTGTCTGTCCCTCTCTCACACACACCTTTTGTGTCCTTTCTGGGGACTTGGATGGATGCTCCCTCCCTCCTGGCTTGCCAGCATGCTCCCCCGCTCCCTCACCCCAAACTTGAATTCCAGTTGTCTTCCTAGCACTCTGTGACTGAAGTCATCTCCATTCTTTAACTTAGGGCTACTGTTTAAAATGAGAAAAACAAATCCAGGGCAATTTTTTTTTTTCGATCATTAGACAACACTTCTACCACTACCTCCCTTCTGGAATCTTCCCCTGAAGTCCCAGCCTTTGGGGCATCCTTCAACTCTGACCTCCGTATCTAAAACTTGGTAATATTGGTGCTTTTTGTTGGTCCCTTATGCACACCCTGACCCATGTAGGACTTTTTCCCATGGGAAAAAGTCTAAAAAATATGTTGGGTTCAATGTGTATAGTTTCTGTTCTCGAGGGTCATGACCCTCGGTCCTCACCTGAACGGGTTGTTCTCCAGTGCCCTCACAGCTCACTGTGCAGCCAGCATCTCCTTGAACTCCTGGCCTCCCTGCCTCCACCTCTATGTCCACGCCCATTTTATGCTGTGCTGGGATCCAACCCAGGGCCTCGCTCATGCGCACCAAGCATTCTACTAACTGAGCTACAGCTTCAGCTCTGTTTTATATATTTTGTCTAACTTTTATTGTTGCTTTTGGCAAGAGGATTGGTCTGACATGTTTTACCCATCATGGCCACAATGGGAAGTTTTCTTCAGTCTTCTTCCTGCGCCAAGTTAGAAAGATCTGGCAATGTGTGGAACCAATGGACCTGACTTCCGGGCTCCTTTTCCTTTCTTTAAAGTTTCCTTTCTACACAGAGAGAGGGGGGCAGACAGAGACATGCAGACAGACACAGAGACAGACATACAAACAGACAGACGAACACAAACACAGAGAGAGAGGGAAAGGAAGAGAGAGAGGGAGAGGGAGAGGGAGAGGGAGAGGGAGACAGAAAACTCCAAAACTAGATAAAATATTTACAGCAACTGATTGCAAACATCAGACATGAAGTCATGTTCTTTCTTGAGCAAGGAAACACACAAAGTAATCGCAACACTCATCAACCTTTTGTTTTTATTTAATGCAGGGAAGATGTTTGTTTGGTTTTGATTTTGGTTTGTTGTTGTCATTGTTGTTGTTATTGTTGTTGTTGTTGTTGCTTTTGCCTGGGACTCTTACTGTCTTAGTTAGGATCGTACTGCTGTACAACAGACCCATGACCATGGCAACTCTTATAAGAACATTTAACTGGGGCTGGCTTACAGCTTCAGAGGTTCAGCCATTATCATTAAAGTGGGAGCATGGCAGCATCCAGGAAGTCATGGTGCAGGAGGAACTGAGTTCTATATCTTCACCTGAAGGCTGCTAGTGGAAGACTGACTTCCAGGCAGCTAGGATGAGTGTCTTAAAGCCCCATGCACACAGTGACACACCTACCCCAACAAGGCCACACCCGCAAATAATGCCACTCCCTGGGCCAAGCATATTCAGGCCATGATACTTACCAAACTGGGACAGACGGAAGCAGCCGGAACGGAGCAAGGGCCTCAATGAGCAGACAGTAGAGAGTAGAAATAGAATGTGCGCGAGGCGGCTGAAATACATCGGCAGGGTGTCAAGGCAGAGGGAGCCCACAGAGCTCCAGAGGTCCCCTTCAGACTCTCATCTACGCTGCACACGTGCATGTGCCATGTTCCGTGAGCCTGTAAACGAAATGAAGATCTCAGAAGTCACACTGTGCTGGTTGGTACCTGTTTTGATGAGCCAGAGAGGAAATTCCTCCTTAACTTGCTGAACAACCTAAATGGGCTAAAACCTTAGAATGGGCTAAGGAGACAGCTCCATCGCTAAAGTGCCTGTCTGGAATAGCCAGAAGCTGGAAAGAACCTAGATGTCCTTCAACGGAGGAATGGATAAAAAAAAATGTGGTCTATATACACAATGGAGTACTATTCAGCCATTAGAAACAATGAATTCATGAAATTCTTAGAGAAATGGATGGAGCTGGAGAACATCATCCTAAGTGAGGTAACCCAGTCTCAAAAGAGCACTCATGGTATACACTCACTGATAAGCGGATATTAGCCTAGAAACTTGGAATACCCAAGACACAATCCACATATCAAATGTTGTCCAAGAAGAAGAAAGGAGAGGCCCCTGGCCCTGGAAAGGCTCATTGCATCAGTGTAGGGGAATACCAGAACAGGGAAGTGGGAAGGGGTGGCTGGGGGAACAGGGGGAGGGAAGAGGGCTTATGGGACTTTCGGGGAGGGGGGGGGATCCAGGAAAGGGGAAATCATTTGAAATGTAAATAAAGAATATATCAAATAAAAGAGAGAGAGAGAGAGAGAGAGAGAGAGAGAGAGAGAGAGAGAGACGAGAGAGACGAGAGAGACATGGACCTGGATTCAGTTCCCAGAATCCACATTTAAAAGGCCAGGCATTGTGTGTGCTTCTAATGCCAGAACTGAGGAGGCAAAGGCGGGAGGATCCTTGGGGCTCAATGGCTAGCCAACCTAGACTACTTGGCAAGTTCCAAGCCATCCGAGCAACAAAAAAAATCAAGGTGTACAGGCTGGAAAGATGGTTCAGTGGTTAAGTGTGCTGACTGGTCTTTCAGAGGATCCAGGGTCAATTCCCAGCATAGACACGATGATTTGTGATCCTTTCTAACTCCAGTTCCTGGGGATCTGATGCCTTCTTCTGACCTCCACAGGCCCTGCATGCACATGGTGCACAAACATATCTGCAGACAGACACTCATACATAAAATAATATGAAAAAATCTAATAAAAAAATTAAAGATTTATTTGTAAAAAATCGAAATATATTGCACCTGAGGAATGACACCTGCAGTTAACCTCTGGCCTTTATGTGCACACAGGCACACATAGACCTATACACACATGAATACACACACACACACACACACACACACACACACACACCACCCTCCCCTCACAAAACAAACAAACAAAAACACTTAGAAAGCCTACTTCCAAGCATGAGGACTCTGCCTCTATAGTACCTTAGGCCTGCCCTAATAAAGTCTAAAAACCAAATCTCAGTAGAACTAAACGGAGCTCCTGGTAAATTTGCTGTCTAGTGAACACTTAAAGGAGACAATAACATCTAGATTCATAACAATACCATACATATAGTTCCCACTCTGTGATCAAATGCTATTAGGCACATGAAGAAACAGAGAATACAATAGACAGCCAAGAGGGAAGACAATGAAGATTAGATCCAGAGAGGCAGGCATGGAAGTGCACCCGTACCCGCACCCATACCCACACCCACACCCGCACCCACACCCGAGCCCGCGCCCGCACCCGCCATCTAGATACTCAAGGGGTTGAAGCAGGAGGATCAGAAGTGTAAGGCCAGTCTTGGCTGGCTACATAGACCCTGTCTTAAACAGAGACTGGAGAAATAGCTTAGTAGGGAAAGTGTCTTCTGTTTAAGCATGAGGACTTGGGTTTGGATCTCCAGAACTCACCAAAAAGCCAAGCATGGAAGCACAAGCCACCAACCCCAGGTTTGGTTAGTGAAGCTCAGTGTAGCCACTGATGAGCTTCTAAGTATAGTGAGAGCCCTTGTCTCCTCAAATAAAGGTGGAGGCATTTGAGAGATGGTTCCGTAGTTTAGGGCACTTTCCGAGAACCTGCATTCAACTCACAACACCGACATGAAAGATTACAACCGCTGCTTGCTGGAGCTGGAACACACCCCCTTATTCTATTTACATCATTACCAGCCTTCTGTTTTCCATGATTTCCTATAATGCCTACACTTGGCTGTCCTGGAACTTACTCTATAGCCTGGCTTTGAACTCCTGCTAAGATTAAAGCCCTGTACCACCACGCCTGGACCTAAGCTTTTCTTTACCATTCACAAGATTTTTTTTTATAAGTTCTGGACTAAAGTGCATTCCAGATAGAGTTGAACTGACAACCAAGAATAGCCATACATCCCATCCCTTCTCAATTTGACACACATCTCCTTACATCCAAAAGAAAACAATATCCAGGTCACAATGAGGCCTAACATGACATAACTATCTCTTATCCAACTGCAAATGAGTAAACAATAAGCTTAGCTGGGTGGGATCCTGCCCCAAGGTCACCACTCCCTTAATTCCGTTTAATATCCTTGAACATGGGATTTAGCGCTACTGTACTTCCTGGTGCCCCTTGTAGAACCATATACTTCATATTTTTCCTTTCTAAGCTTGTTACACTTGATCAAAATGCTCCCCATAAGAGTGAGGCCCAGGACAGGGTCTAAACTGGGTTGTTGTGAGACTTCCTTTGTCAGTGCAGTTACTCTGGATCTCTTCACCTTAGCCTCAGGCAGACTCTTCAGACAAGAGCAAAAAGCAGCCGCATTCTTCACCAAAATATCACAAGAACAATCTCTAGGCAACATACTAAAATTCTTCTCCTCTGAAGCCTCCACAGTTCGAATCACCCTCAGCACCACCGTTTTCCATGCTTCTAGTATGGCCCATTAAACTCTATTTAAAGCATTTTATTGCTTTCAAAAATCCCCAAATCCACATTCCTCCAAATAAAAGCACGGCCAGGTCTACGACAGCCAAACACCAGTCCCTGGTACCAACTTCTGTCTTAGTTAGAGCTTCATTACTGTAAAGAGACACCAGGACCAAGGTAACTTTTATAAAGGAAAACATTTAGTTGGGGATGGCTTACAGTTTCAGAGGTTCAGTCCATTATCAACATGGCTGGGACTCGGCAGTGTCCAGGCAAACATGGTGCTGGAAAAACCGCGAGTTCTGCATCTTGATCTGACTCTCTTCTGCAGGCAGCTAAGAGGAGGTTCTTCTTCACTTTGTAGAGCTTGAACATAGGAGCCCTCAAAGCCTACACAGTGATACCCTCCTCCTCCTCCTCCTCCTCCTCCTCCTCCTCCTCCTCCTCCTCCTCCTCCTCCTCCTCCTAAGGTTACACCTCCTCCAATAAACCTACACCTCCTAGTAGTGCAACTGCCTATGGGCCAAGTATATTCAAACCACCACACTTATCCTCAGTAAGTTTGTTATGAGTCTTTATGGTAAATTCTACCCACTGCAAGAAGAGCCTTCTCTGACCAAGGTGGAGAGGAGCACTAATCTATGAGCACAAACAAATATTTGGAGGGCATTTCAACAGGTATATCATGTCTAATTGGTCAAAATAACAGCTATAGCTTCTCTCTTAGGGTCTCTGACCTCCCTAGCATTAGACTTTTGACCAGCTGACAATACCAGTCACACGTTTCCTCCCGTGCACTGAGGAATGTAACAGCAGTAGCACTGTGGCAACAGTGGGCTCATCTTTCCTGGCAGTTCAGTTGTATAGCATGCTAGGGCCACATCTAGGTAAGACCGTTGATGCCTTTTTTTTCCTCCCAGCTGCCTGAATAGCACCTTCCTGAACTATAGAAGCTATCCAGCAGGGAGGAAGATGTTTATCTGAGTTCAAGGTTGATTTCTCAATGTTTTCAGTAAAAGAGTCTTATCATCTAGCCATAGTGGGTAACCAAGCGTAATAGCAATAATCTGTAGCTCTCAGAAGGCTTTACAGATCTATATTCATCCTTGAATGGACAAGGCCAATGTTTATCTGTATCATTCCAATTTTAGTATATGTGTGGATTAGGAGAATTCCAAAGGGTAATTTGTTGAGTGAATTTGACTCTTCTTAATCTTCTGAATTAAATGCATGCTATGGATTTAAATCTCATACTATGGATTCTTCTGATCTACTCAGACACTGAAGCTTAATTACTTTAGATGTATTTCATATATACTTTGGAGTCTATAGAGCATCTCTTATTTGGGTCCCCCCCTCCCATATGTAGCTTTTCCATTGATTTTAGTTATCTTGTCTCTTCCATCCAAAAAAACTTTCATTGGAATTTCATTGAAGGTATTCATTAATAAGATTTAAAATATTGGTGTTTTTTTTAAAAGAACGTGGCCTATGTTCAATATGTTTTCTTTTCAGTCTACACATGTCAACATTCCTAGGCCTTTAACGATCTCTAATTCATTTCTGTTTCTATGTTCCACTGTTATTGTGAGTGATTGCATTTAAAACTATTTTCGAAGGTTTAATATGCATTTATCTTATATGTGTGTGTGTCTGAGTGAATGTCTATGCACCAGATATATACAGAAGCCCCTTGAGATCAGAGGAGTCCATTGGATTCTCTGGAATTGGAGTTACATGTGGCTATGAGCTATCTTGTGGGTGCCAGAACCATACCTAATTCCTCTGTGAGAACAGCAAATGCTCTTAACTGCCAAACCACCTCTCTAGCCCCTATCTTCATCACATTTTTAAGCTATCTATGACTTATGTTAAAAAGGCTGTTGATATCTATATACATGTATGTATTTATTTCATTCTACTCCATTCTTATGCATTACTCATTCTTCATAATAGTTTTTCAGTTGATTCTCCTGGGCATTGTAGTCAGACTAACATTAGCATCTGCACAGAATGACCCTTTGTCTCTCTTCACTATTTGCTACTTGTTTCCTTTACTTATTTATTTTTATTGTCTTATTATCTCCTATTTCTTCTTTTTATCTTATTTTTCTAGTCATGACCTCCGGAGAAACACTGACCAATAGAGGTAGCAAGAGCATTGCTTGGAATCTATCTTAATGGGACTTTCTAAACTGTTAAACCCAACTCTCTCTCTCTCTCTCTCTCTCTCTCTCTCTCTCTCTCTCTCTCTCTCATGATGAGAATTTTTCCTACTCTGTGGTTTGTGGATAGCTGGTACATTTTTATCAAACATCATTTGAGATAATCACAAAATTCATTTTCTTTCAGTCTAATAAATTAATAATTAGATTTAACGAGGCTCAGGAAGTTTTATAAATTCCAGAAAAACAATTCCCAGGATGGCAATCGTGTTTCCCTCTTGGCTACACTCAGCAATTAGCTGGGTCACCGTTTCCTACGGGGGCTGACTGGTTGGGACAGATCCTCATGGGGTACCATGGAAGCGGTCCATCCCTCTCTGGCACTGGAACACCATGCTTCTCTGAAAGAGAATGTTTGTTCTCCTTCACTGGGCCAGCAATATTCATGCTCCAAAGCTTGATGTCACAGTCACTTATAATCAACTTGTCTCAGTCCTGGACACAGCCACTTCTGTGCTGAGCCCACTCCTTCCACGGCACTCCCCACATTCAGCGCTCGTCAAGCCAGGCCAAGCGCCTTCACTTCCTTTGCCCTGAGATGAAGTGTTTTCTTCTTTATTAACCCTCCACTGATGAGTTCTTCCTTTATACTTGGCATAATCTGGTCTCCCATGTGCGAGAGCTAGGTGTGGCCCCTCTATCCCTAGCATGATAGAGCTACATGTGGCCCCTCTATCCCTTAGGCAGGTCTATCTTCCCATTAATACAGTGGTTTCCCACCAAGCGTTTGATGTGGCCGGGCATCCTCTAGGTTGGGTTGGGTTGGGTTGCCACTGTCCTTGTCGGTGGGTATGAGAGCTGCATTTCACTGCTGAGCCCAGATACATAAAGCAACGGAGTTAGCTCTGGGAAACAAAGGAAATGAAGACTGTGAAGGTTCTTAAGCAGCCAAGAAAGTAGCCACCCAAGATAGGCTGACTCTACCGCACTGCAGTGGCCTCCAGCAGCCTCCGTTCAGCCTCACCCTCACAGGCTGGATCTGGCCTTTTCTGCTCTAATCCCCATAACCCCTTGCACCTGGATTCCCAGACCTCCGGGCCAGCTGGCAGCTGCTAGCCTCCGGCAGAATGGCTCAGCCCCATTTGCTAGACAGCATGGGAGGTCAGGCTCATACCAGATGGTCACGGTTGGGGTGTCCAGTGGCCAGACCCCGGAGGTGAGGTCAGCCTTGAATAGTCCTTCTCAGCCCGTGACGCAGTCGATACTGGCTACTGGGTACCACTAGTCAGAACACTTCACCAAGACTGATCAGAGTAAAGAAACTGCTCGTGGGTTGGGGAACCTCACCCACAGGGACAGAAAGGATACGGTGGATGGCTGGGGGTGCAGCTTAGTTAGGGATACAGCTCAATTGGTAGCATCCTTGTCTAGCACACTTAGAGCCCTGGGTTTGAGGCCAGCACCACATAACTGTCATGGCGGCACATCTGTGATTTCAGCATGAGGGGCGGGTAGAGAGAGGAGGGGAAGCCCTGAAGGTCGTCCCTGGCTGAGCTGAGACCAGTTGGGGCCATTAGAAACTCTGCCTCAAAAGGCTTAAAAAATGTAAAGAAGAAAAGATGGGGCTGAGACAATTTACTGGAGATAAGCCAATGTCCATTGTACCCTCCATCCCGTTAGCATCATGGCTTCCTGACCCATCAGCAGCAGGACACAGAGGCCCCAAATACGCTGGTGAGAAGTTCATGGGTAATGGGGGTGTGAGACTCCATCCTGAGAAGAAGAGCCAGGAATTTTAATCTTTGCAGTTTTTTTTTTTTCCCCAAGTGAGGCAATACAGTCGTGTGTATTACAAAGGCTTAATTGTTCAACTCTCAGCCCTAGAACAGTGCCTGACACAGAAGGCTCAAAAATATCCATTGATGAAATGGACAAATCCTAAATAGCATGTGCCGTAATTCCGGAAACAGTATTTTCACATGTCCCGTTTTTATTTTACTAGAAGGGTAGAAATAGAGACGTGGCCTGGAACTCCCCAGTCAGCCA
Source organism: Apodemus agrarius (assembly GCA_964023405.1). Lineage (NCBI taxonomy): Eukaryota > Metazoa > Chordata > Mammalia > Rodentia > Muridae > Apodemus > Apodemus agrarius. The sequence continues at coordinate 38,200,384 of OZ030015.1, read as the reverse complement.
AGGAGCCCCGGATGTCAGCTCCAGAGGTTGGAAAGAGGCAGGGGATCTTCAGACTTGAGAGTAGATGGTCCTGGTCAGGCCACTGTTAAATGTGTCCATAAATGTGTCAACAGAACAAAGCTACAGCTGTACAGCTGTGCTGGAGTCCAAAACCCAGTACAGCCATGAACAGCAAGCAATGTGTCAAGCAGGGGAGTCACGGTAACTCAACTGCTGTAGCCCCAGCCCCTATTTCTTCTCTGTCGTCTCTGTACTTTTGGTACTACCTTTCCTGTACCACATGGCTGGGTGGTGTCTCTTTACTGGGCTGGGAAAGGAAAGATCATGAATTCTTGCTTTCACCTGGGCATGGTGATGGGAAAGGCCATGGTCAAAAGCATTGCGACCGTAGAGCGAACACATATCCCAGCTGCTCACCCCAGGAGCTGATTTGTAACAGGAAGCATTTTCTCCTCACGAGGGTCAGTGTAGCTGGACTGACAGAGGCTTCCAGCAGCCAGGGAGAGCAAAACTCCAGAGTAACTTGTTTGGGGCTGTTTCCAAGGATCGTGACTGACTTTCATGATCAGCCTGACTGAATTTGGAACCAACTAGGAGACACACCTCGGGGGAAGGTCTGTGAGGGCCATTCCAGAGAGATGGAACTGGGGGAGAGAAAACTTCAGCTTGAGTCTGAGTCGCAGCATCTCAGGGGGGCAGGTGAGGTACGGAAATGAAGAGAGGAAGAAACAGTGTGAGGTGCCAGGTGCAAGGCGAGACTGTGTTCCTCTCTCTCCCGGCGAGACTGTGTTCCTCTTCCCTGCTTTGTGACTGACTGCTGAGGGGAATGGCTGGTCCACCTCACCTTCCTGCCTTTCCATCTTCCTCACTGTGGCATTCTGTGGTCTATGAGTGAAAAGAGCCCTTTCTTGTTTAGTTTTGGTTTTGGTTGGGTTTGGGTTTTTTGAGGGAGTAGTGTGGCGTATTTTATCACAGCAACAAACACAAACAAAAAAACTAATACAGGGGAATACAGGGAGAATTACTACCTTCGGAGCTGGGAGAGGCGGGGTAATCCCCGGCAGGGCTCCTGCAGCCTTTGTCTGGAGTAACAATTGAACAAATACAAAGATGATGACGGTCACCCTAAGGCGAGGGTGGAGCCTAGCGTCTTTTAAGACTGCTACCTCAAGGTCTCAGTTGCACAACACCCGATCACATGGGTTTCACCTTTGTGGCTGACAGACTGTGTTGTCACCTCCCTGTCAGGGCTGGGCCACCTCTGCCTTTCCCACCTGTCTTCTGCCACCCTTGTGTGAGATGCTATCCACCCCAACACCCTCCTTCTCCCAGGCCTCAGGGCTGGGGCCTCCTGGGCTCAGCTGCATACACCTGTCCCCGCCCTGCCACCCAGAGTCTCTTTGTTGGGTCCCAGAGCAGTCTGTTCTCCTCTGTGAAAACAGAATCGGAGCAGGTCTGACAAGGGTGGCGGAGGCACAGGTGGTGACTACAGGGACAGCTGAGACACAGCTATATATCAGCAGAAGGGCCTTTCGTAGGAAGGTGCCCACCCAGCATTTACGCTCCAAATCAACCACTGGAACTGTGAGCTTGGGACGGCCCCTCACACCTCCTCCCTGAATCTGTTTCCTCAACAGCTTTCTTTCTGCTTTGGATCTACCTGCCCTGGAACCTGGCTGGGGGCCAGCCACGAGGCCCCTGTTGGCCAAAATCAGCGTCATTCCTGTTTGGCCCCGGGGAGACTGACTCGCCCCAGAGCCTCCAGGATCTCAACCTCCTTCAGATGGTACCTGGTACCTTAAACCCCCAGCCTCTTGAGTCCCGTTGACTGGGTCTAGGCGAGACACACAGCCGGCATTTGCTAAGTTGTTGTTATTGAGGGATTGAATGGCACAAAACCGGAGCTGGGAAAGTCCCCTTGCTGTAGCCACACCCTCCTCTGGAACCAAACCCAACTTAAAGGCCAGCTGAGCTCTGCTCTTGCTAGAGTTGTGTCCACCGTGGTCACGCTGGGCATATGTCCCAATCCAACTTACAGGCTGGACCTCCCCAGCCCTCCTTCCTTCCGTCCTTGTGTTGCTGGTCCCGTGACTGGCTAGGTCTACCCTTTGCAGTGTCCCCAGACCCTGCCTACGTCCTGACCTGGCTCCCTATCACGATAACGCTGACCAAACCGCCCTCCTGTGTGTGGCCTCCTGTCCTAGATGCAAACACTCACTGGCACCTGACCTCGATCACAGGCTCCTGAGAAAACACGTCCTTGAGTGGCCAGAGGAAATCTGGCCTGGGGCTGGACCAGTCGGGACACAGGAATGAGACTTTTTCAGTTCTCTCCTCTGGTGCTTTCTGTGATCCTGCTGTAATCAGAATCGTGGAATGGGAGGAACACACGGAGAAGACAAGCTACGGAGGATGGAGCTAACCCCCAGCTAGGTTAGCTGCTCGAAGCAGCTAGGGGGCAGGGGTGGGGGTGGGGGTGGGTGGGTAGAGCTAGCTCTTGAAAGAGGGACACTTGGGCTCTGAGGAGCTGACCGGGAGTGGAGCAGGCTCTGTGCACAGACTTGTGGCCACTGGGCCACAGCAGCTCAGTCTCTTAGTGCTCTGGCTAGCACAGTGGCCGCCCAGGAAGGTGCGTGAAGTCCAAGCTGGCCCACCAACTTTACCCCACCCTCCTCACAGCTCGGTGTATACCCTGGACAGTCTGAGCTGAGCATTGCCTCAGCCTGAAGTCGCTCCCGCTCCTCCCTCCCCTTCACCCTAGGCTCAGGTCCAAGGGCATCTCCCAAGGGCGTCTGTTCATCCTGGAGTCAGCCAGCTCTGCCAACCCATCAAGGAAAGAGTGCTGTGGTTTCCTCTGGCCTTGGCCAGCCCTGGCTACACATAGAGGGCTGGCCATCACGCCCTGAGCTACTGGGAATCCTTTGAAGGACGAGGACCACTAAGTGTGGTCTCCAAAGCAGCAGAAGCCTAAGTCTTCATTCTGCTCAGCCCCGCCCCCCCCATACCATCATTGGCTCTTTCTGAATCGTGGTCAAGGTCTAAGCTAAGATCATGACTCCCGTGTCAGTTCTGACATTGTTAATAGCAAATATTTATACCCAAGTTCTCTGTTGGGTGCTGGAGAAAGTGAGATAGACATGGGTCTCGCCCTCATGGTGCCTCAACCCGAGACCTTGGCAGCCCCGAGCCTTGGCATGCGGAGGCCACTCAATACACTGATGGATGAATGGGGAATGCTTGAAATGAGCGGTCTGGCCACACTCAGCAGCCCATATGCCTGAGGACACATGAAGGCCACTAGAGGAGAGAAGCGCCATGACCAGCCACCACCCATCCCCACCTTAAGCAAGTCTCTAGCTTTCACAGTGGCCCTGTGACTTGCTACATCACCACCATAAGAATTCAGTAACACAGCAATCCTGCAGGACTAAGACCATCAAGGCAGGAAGGGAACTCCCAGGCCTTCATGGAGGGAGTCTTAGGCGTGTTGGAGAAGCCACATGACATGACATGACACTTAGTTGACCTACTGTTCCAAACTCAATTTAACTCAGAAGTAGCCACATAGTATGCCCACTGCTAAGAACTACCTGTACCCTCCAGGACCACAGCCCACCCAGGCCTCTCTCCTGCAGGAAAATGCTTTTAAAGGTGGGCTTCTGATGCTCTCAGGGCAGGAATGTCACCAAGAGCCCATGTGGGTGATGACAGCCACAGGCCTGGATATTGTGCAGTCTTTTAATGTCACCAGAGACCAGGCTCTGCACAAGGTTTATATGGCAGATTCTAGAACCTTCCTCCCCACTTCACCCTCGTCTCCAGTCCTGGGAGGGAAGCTTCCGAAGAAAGATGGCAGCAAGGTCATCCTCAGGATGTCTAGAACCCGTCCTTCCCCCAAAGAAGGTAATGTGAATATTCAGGATGGGAAGACTGCAAATCTTGGGGATGTGTAAATCAATACAGGTAAAAAAAAGTTCCCAGAATCCACTATGAGGTGCATTTGGGAAGGAAACTTCCACAGATTCCTGAAGACCTGCCTGCTCTTCTCCCCACCACTCCCCACCCATCTCAGCAAGGTCCATCGTTGTCACATTTGCCGTGGCTCTTAGGGGTCCAGACGAGAGGTCTCTGACCACAGCCCATGCTGCACCTTCAACCCTCAGGAGAAGCAGTGGTTAATGGGTGTGGAACCCATTCTACTCCATTGAGTAGGATCCAACTGCTGGGAGCCTCTGGTCACAGCCCCCAGACACCATGCAGACCATTCTGTCGGTCCTTCCCACATGCCCGTCGATGTGGGACCCGTGTGTGCATGAAGCCAAGCACAAACCTCTGCCACACAGCACTGTGAGCCCAACCCCTGTGTGTCCCCCTCACTCTCCACACACTCAAACGTGCATCAGTGTCACACGCTCCGTCTGTGTCACTCCTCTCCAGGCTGAGGAGATAGCTGCACCCTCTCTACCAGGAGGACATCCCTGCGTGGGACGCTCCTGCGTGGTACCTCTCAAGCGGTCCCTTTCTTTGCTACCAGGAAGACATCAGGATGGACATCCCTATATTGTAGCTCTCGAGCAGTTCTTCTTCGTGCCAGGTGTTGGAGATCCAGTAGTCCCTCTCATCTCCTTCCCTGTAACCATCAGCGTCACACACACACAGTCCGTGTCACTCACAGGTCACAACAGGCTAAGAGAGAACAGGGGGTTGCCAAGACTATTGACTAAACTAGGAGCCTCCTCTGGGTCTGGAGAAGCAATTGTTGGCTGATGTGGTCAGACTGAGGTACTCAGAAAGTAGTCTGGCCAAACCATTGCACCTCCAGAAGCTGTTAAAGGACATCCTGGCACACAATGGTTGGAAGTGAAGACTTGGGGAGAGAAGGGGGGGCCCTCCAAATACTTCCGCCCCTCTAGGGGAGACAGGCACTGCTCCTGCCACTCTCCTTTCCAGAAAGCTAAGAGACATAACACTCCTGGCAGATAAGATGACCTGAAGGGAGAGGGCAACAAGACGAGACCCAAGAAGCCAGGGTGGGGGTGAGGGGTACCTGGAAAAAAAAAACATGTGCCTTGCTTCTAGACGCCAGAGAGAGGTCAACTCCTCTAGGAAATCAGCTTGGCCTTTGCAAACTAGTTTGGACACCTTTCTATTTCTACTCCACCCACACACACACCCGTAGCCGCCGCCCCCACCCCGCCCTCCCCCCACCCCCCTTCCCTCCCCCGTAATAGACCCAAGGCCTGCTGCTGAATCGGGTCTGTGCCCCTCATCCAGGGCTCCCTCCTCAAGCCCAAGGTTACAAGTGCGCTGGAGTTTAGAGGGTTCCATACGCTGAAGAGTTGGGTAGGCAGGTCCGCCCGCCAGAACGTGGAAGTGGTTTGGGAACAAGGCGCGCCCCATCCCCCATCAGAGCCACCGCAGCCCTGCATCCCTCCCCGGGCTAGAGCACCAGCCTGTAAAAGCGACTTCAAAGGGCCGGTGCCTAGTGTCTGAGTTTCCACAGCCTGCTCGGCTCCGCAGCCAGGCAGACCTCAGACATCGGAGTGGACCCTATTCTGGGGGCTTCAAAAAGCGGGTTGGGGGTGTGGGGTTTAGCCTGGGAAAGTGAGGGGCGGATCCTCGGAGCCCCCAAAGTGGGAGGGTCGGGAGTCCGCGGGACCAATCGGTGTGCGCGCGGGGCGCGGGCACGGACGGAGGGGGGCTCGGGGGCGGGCAGCCCGGGGGCGGGGCGCGGCGGCCAGGCGGCGGCAACGGCGGCGGCGACTCCTCCGTGTCCGGCTCCAGCTCCGGCTGCAGCTCCGGCCCGCAATGACCCACTCGGTGACCCTGCGCGGCCCTTCACCCTGGGGCTTCCGCCTGGTGGGCGGCCGGGACTTCAGTGCTCCCCTCACCATCTCGCGGGTGAGTCCGACCCCCGCGGGGCAGCGGGGTGATCCCGGGGCTTAGACCTTGTCCTTGTAGCAGACCCAAGACCCAGATCCTCGACGACGTGTAGAAAGCTTGAAAGCAGAGGGTTGGTCTGGGTGACCCGCATGCTGTGGAGGGGGGGTTCAGTCAGGGCAACACAGTCCCACCCCACCCCCTCTCGCACAGCCTGCCTGCTCTGTTTGGTGGTGAGACTCCCCAAGAGTTCACACACCAGCTTCCCGCTGCTAAGTTTCTTTAGGGGAAGTTGCTGTGGGCCAGGGAAGGACCCTCAGATGTGGACTAGGCAGGAGTCTGGACTGTTCGACAGAGGCCCAGAACTCCTCAGACCCAACCCTGCCTGAAGTTTTGGGGCAAAGTTGTGGGTTTCAAAGTAACTGAAAACCCACTTCCCCTATTAAAGGTCTGGGTGGCCTTAGGAGGGTCTTGTCCTCAGAAGTCCACCCACTTCCCCCACTCTGAACTTCAGTTTCTCCGCTCTGGCCTCAGTCACACTGGGGAAAGTGACCACGATGTTGGCTTCCAGGCAAGGGGGAGACAATGAGGCATGACTCCCTGAACCAACACAAAGCCAGGGACCAGGACAGCCTCAGCCCAGGTCCTCATGGGTCCCAGGACCATACCCTGCTCCTAGACCTAGGGCAGAGGAGTAGAGGAGGGGGCAGCGTCCTGGCCGGCGGCGAGGGAGTTGGTCTGAAGACAGAGCAGGGAGGAACTCCCAGCCTGGGGCAGGGATTCCCCAGCCTTGGAGCCAAAAGGGAAGAACGCAGGCTCTGCCCCTTGATGGCTCTGGGTCCAGAGGGAGGGACAGATATGGACATCTCTTCACCCCACAGAGGCTGCTTGAACCTTTGGGGACTCGTGTCAGGGCACTGGAGAACCATTTTGCTGTTTCCTCAGGCCCTGAAGGCAGGGCCAGGCTTTAGAGACTTCTTTTCAGTTTTGGGGGAAGAGGTAGGCACTGAGTGGGTGTGGAATCGTGGAATCCTCTATATGGGGACCCGGGTGACAGGCAGGACCAGCTGTCCTAGGAGGCTTCCCACATCTGTCTTTACCATTAGGTCCCTGGGGCCACGTGAGGTATGCCTTCAGCACATCCGTGTGACTTTCATCTCCTTGTTCTCCCTAGAGATCCCCGCTGGGGGTGGGGAGTGGGGGTGGGCACGGAGCATCTATGTCTGCCTGGTGGGTCATGCTCTGAATCTAAAGAGAAGGAAAGGCGAGGGTGTGAGGCCAGCCAGCAAGCCAGGCACCCTGGGTGTGAGGCCGCTGACAGGCTCAGTGGCCGCGGCCGACTGCCGGAGGCGGCTGAGAGCTAAGACATCTGTTGCCCACGCGGCTGCCTGTCCAACAGGGAAAGGCCTTCACTCGTCAGCAGAGGCTGCCCAGGCCTTGTTTGGCACTGATGGGGACTTGGTGGGAGGAGATGCAGGCCCCCGATGGACCATTTGGGAGAGAGGAATCCCCTTTCTCCTCCAGAGTCATGTGGTAGGAGCTCAGACATAAGGAGGCCGGGTAACTGAGGCTGGGTTGGGGTGGGATTCGGGAGATTTACAGAGCTGGGGAGGTACAGGCCACAACTTGCCTAGCAGGTACCTCAGGGGCAAGACTACAAGGGTTGGGGATAGGTGGGAGTGTCCTCACTAAAGGGCTTCTAGATCCTTCCTGTGTCCTCTCAGAGCCCCTCCCATGTTTCCAGAGTCTCCCTTACTCAGAGTCTGGTAGAAACGGATGGACGGCCTTGTGCAGACAGTGGGGTGGCTGATTGTTTAGCTGGGCTGGGAGCTTACGGTCTTGGCCCCGGGGAAGCGTCTAGGATCCCCAGGAGCAATGTACAGGGCTTCTTCCTTATAGACAAGCTGTAATGACTACTGGTCTTTTCCAAGCTTCACAGTGTGCCAGGCCCCGCCCTATGGGGTGTTGGAACCAGCACCTCCCCAGCAACCAGTCCTTGGAAAGAGCATTGCTGCATGCCTGGCTCCTGGCAGACATGTCATATGCCATGACCGTCACAGGAGGTCCCCAGTACAACCCACCTGACCTCACTGCTCCCTCCCATCTGTCTTCCGTCTGTCTAGTTATCTCGTACTGCACAGCTGGACAACTGACCAGATTCCACTCCATCCAGTGATGTCCTTGTTGAGAACATTCCATGATTCCCAACCCCATGAGAAATGCCAGCGTCTCTCACCCCAGGGCCTGTAGACCCTGAAAAACCTAGTCCCTGCAACTTTTCGGCCTTAATCACTCCCAGGATTCCTTCACTAATGTTGCTATAAGCCACATAAGCCTCCTTCCTCCTCGTCTAGATAAGCCATTGTAATGCTGGGTTTCTACCTGGAATGTTACCCTCACCTGGGGCACACTTTTCCTTTTGCAGAAAAGCACAGTGGTTAACAGTATAAGCTTTGCTTTGGACCCACCTGACCTGGGTTAGAATTCAGACTCAGCCATTTATTAACTAAACACGTCTTTGTCTGCTTTGGACCTCGGTTGCCTAGTCTAGGAAATGGGTTTGCCTTGAGAACTCAGGAGACAATGCTTGTAGAGGGCGGGCTGGGAGTCACGGTTTCCTGGCTTTGAGCCCTCTTTGACCAGAACTCCCCAAGCTCAATGACGCTGGCCACAACCCAGACACCTCTGCTTCCAGGAACTTCCTCCACCTACGGGGACCTGAATGCACCCCTTGTGCTGGCTGAGTCACCTTGTAGCAAGCTAGCCCTGAGGAAGAAGACTCTTGTCCAGTGTGTGTGTGTGTGTGTGGGGGTGGCTGGGCCAAAATGCCCCAGCTCTAACCCCCTCTTTATTCTAATCTGTAGGTAGGCATGAGAACAGCGTTAGCCTCACCTGGTGACTGAGAGGCTGCCCTGTGCCAGCTGTGGTAAAGTGCTGGCAGAGGTCAGGTATCCGCGAAGAGCAGGGAGCCCTGAGCGAAAGCTTGACAGGAGAATGGCGTCAAATGGTTCCAAGTGGGCACCTGCCCAGGAGGACAGGCTTGTGCAAGTGCCTAGTGCCCAAGCCCAGCGATCAAATCTTTATGGTGGACTTGTTGGCTAGGGGATCGTGCTTTAGAAGAGAACTTTCCTTGAGGGAGATGAGGAGATAACTCAGTGAAGAGTTTGTCGTGTAAACACACAGACCCGACTGCCTTTAATCTCCAGCCCCCACATAGGAAAGCCAGGTGCAGGGCTGGGGAGATGGTTCCACAGGCAGGACGATTGCATAAGGCTCTGAGTTTGGATCCCCAGGACTCGGGCAAACGCTGAATATGGCAAAGTCTGCTTGTAACCTCAGCACTGGGGTAGGTGGTGACAGATAGAGAGAGATTCCAGAAGTTCACCGGCCAGAGAGTCTAGCCAAAAATGGTGAACTCCAGGTTCAGCAAGAGTGCAGGCAGTGGTGGCGCACGCCTTTAATCCCAGAACTCGGGAGGCAGAGACAGGTAGATCTCTGAGTTCTAGGCCAGCCTGGTCTACAGAGTGAGTTCCAGGACAGCCATGGCTACATAGAGAAACCCTGTCTCAAAAACAAACAAACAAACCACCACCAACAACAACAAACAAACCTGTCTCAATAAAGACAGAGAGCAGGACACTGGGTGCCAACTCTGGCTTCTACACATGCACACACAGGTGAGTGAGGGTGCACACACACACACACACACATACACACACTCATACTCATATATATGCATACCACACATGGGGGAATAGGGGGAAATAATATTTCTTGAGGCAGCCTATTTTAGGGCAAGGCAGCAGTGCCCACACCAAGCTTCTAGCCAAGGAACTGCCAGCACCTGGCTTTGTCCGCTCTGTTGGAAACTGGCTGAGCTGAGCCTGGCTGAGTTTCCAGGAGCTCCCACCCCCAGCTGCACCGATAGGAACAAGGTCATTAGCAATTCTTAAGCCACGGAGAGGTGCTGGCTGCTGATACTGGGCAAGAATGAGGACTCCTTGTCTGTTCTTGATTTGTTTCCGGGGTGCCCAGTCGCCCCAGTCCCTGGGTTCTTATTTAGATATCACTGAGCCTGTCCGTACCCTCATCACATGACCTTCATCAGGTGACCCAAAGCGCTTGAGTCTGTTGAGTCAGTAGAGGACACCAGGGGATCCTGCAGGGCAAGCAGAGAGGGAGTTATAATCCCAGAGTGCAGGCTGGTCATTGGAACCGGATGGCTTTGAACTCGCCTGAGGAGGTGATGTACACACCTCCTCCTTTTAGCTGTAATGCTGCATTAGCAATGCAGGGGTGTGGGTAGTGGGGGCACAAGGAGTTACTCTCGGAGTATGGAGGCTCTGTGCTGAGGCTAGCTGGTAGGCAGGGTTAGTCAGGAGAGTGTACCAGCCTGAAGGAGCAGCGTGTGAGCCCATAAAGATGTGATGAGTGCTGTCCGGTGCCTTTACATACCCTACAGGTGTTTCCATGGTGTAGCCATAGCGATGGTGGAGCAGGTGAGTGTATGGCGGGCATGAGGGGTGAGATCAAATAAGTAAGGTCGGAGGCTGCTTGAGTGGAACATTGTCAATATGAAATACTTATGACACGTGCATGCACTGTGCGTGTGTCTGGGCATACATGTTCTTGTGTGTCTTAGTGTCCCTTGCATGTCGTAGTGTGTCTACATTCCACTTGGGCCAGGCTAGAGGAAGCTCCTCATATATCCTTACATCTACCCAGGTCTTCAGGGGCTCCAGACTGAGGTTTTGAAGTCAGAGGCCACAAGGGGACCTCAGCCAACCTCTTAGCTTGCCCACCTACAGGTGACACTGGCAGAAGGCCACACTGGCCAGGTTCTGTGGTTGATGGGAACCTAGTGCAGAAGGCCGTGGAGTAACTGTGCCAGCCGTGTCATTTTTATTTTTTTATTTTTTCTAACCACAGGTTCACGCTGGGAGCAAAGCGGCCCAGGCTGCCCTGTGCCCAGGTGACTTGATCCAAGCCATCAACGGCGAGAGCACCGAGCTCATGACACACCTGGAGGCCCAGAACCGCATTAAAGGCTGCCATGATCATCTTACGCTCTCTGTAAGCAGGTGTGTGTGGGCAGGCCGGGCTGGAGAAGTGATGGGAGCGGAGCGGAGCGGGCTGCTAGCCGGTCTGGTGAGCTGAGCCAGCGCAGCCTTTGTGCCTGGTCCAGGCCCAACCTAAGCGTTGGTGCTTACGTAGCACTGGTTAGAGCTGGGAGCAGCCTTCACGATTCAGGGCTTGGAGCGCTTTTGCTGCCCTTGTGGCAGCGGAAATAAGACCTTAAGCTGGGTGGTGCACACCTATAGTCTCAGTGCCTAGAAGGCTGAGCTAGGAGAAGCAAAAGTTCAAGGTGAACCTGGTGAGATCTTATCTCAAAACAAAAGCAGCCCCACCCCCACCCCACCACCACTCTGCACCTCCCATCTATTCTTTTCTCTCCTCCGAGGACCAGTTTGATGCACAGCTCATCTTCAGACTGACTTAAAAATGTAAAAACCTAGTGTCGGCCCCACTTCACAGATGAAACTAACAAGGTAGAGGACACTTAAAGTTGCGTAACCAGGCAATAGAGAGTAAGGGAGCACGCACTCTCGCCTCTCTTCTCTCTCCTCTCTTTCTCTCTTTCCTTTCCCCCTCCCCCGCGCCCCCTCTTCCTTCCCTCCCTCCCCCCACTCTCTTCTTTTAGTGTCTGCCAACCGTTCTGACCAATCCCACAGCTGTTCGGCCTCAACAGCTGTCTTTACCAGGGCCCATGACTCTGTCTGGTTAAATCTGGATTTGGAACAGGCTCTCCTTCCGTGGACCACGTGACACTGTGTATCCCATCACGAAGGTGCTGTGGTGGACACTCAGGCCTCTGCTGGGCTCGGGCCCTGGCTTTTCAATCAGTTCCCACTAGCGGTTGGCTTAATTCTAGCCGAGTGAGATCTCCATCGGCCTCCCCTGCCTGGGCCGGGAGGAGATAGCCCAGTTCTGCCACATTCCCTGCTCACAGGGACTTTCCACGACCCCCTGTGGATCTGTGTGGGCGAAACCATCCCCAAACCACAACACGGTTAACCCATGCCTGATTGATCCGTTGACTCAGAGCCTTTAAACGCGGTGAGAAGCGTTATAAGGTGGCCCCTGTTTGTGCCTGGCCCGTAACCAGGTCCCTGTTGGGCTCAGGAATCTTGGCCATGCCCTTGGCTCTGAGCAGCCCAGCTGCAAGGCTGTGTTCCGTTGGGCACACAGCAAGGACTCCTCAGCTTCATCTAGACCCTTCTTAGATCTTAGGTACCCACAAGAGCTGTATGAGCTGGCTTTCTTTTCCCATACATCCAGTTCCTTACTCTCTGCCAGACTGTGGCATGGCTGGTTAAGGAAAGCTTTGCCTGCAAGTAGCCTCCGAGGCCTCCCAGTTTGGCTGGGTTCCTGGGCCCTGACTCACCTCTGGCTTTGTTCTCTAGCTGAATGAGGGCAGCCCTAGGGATGGCAGGGCTGTGGGGAGGCTCAAAGGGTCCTGAGTCAGGAGATTCCCAGAGAGAATGATGTCAGGGATGGTAGCAGGGTGGAGGTCCTCTTTCCTTCCTTCCTTCCCTGGTCATTTGTTCCAGTCTAGGCATGGATGGAGCCAGAAGGCCACTGCCGGGTTGCATTTTGGGAACTACAGCTCCCAGAATGCCATGTGGCCATGGGGTAGATGAATGAGAGTACACAGCTCCATCTGACTTCAGACAGGTGCTTTACCCGGACCCCAAACTTCTCCAGTCCTAACTCAGGAACTGCCTTGTCATCTTGACACGGAGTAGTAAAGAGGTGCCAGGCTCTCTCAGTCAGAATGAAACCCTAAGACTCCCCCCCCGCCCCCCACCCCGCCATCTCCAGTCCTCACACACCAGACTTGGGGGATTTGACCACGAGGCCACCTAGACTAGACCCTCAATCCAACCCTCTTTCTACTGGGCCCACTTACCAGGCCTCTGTCCCGCTCCCTGTCCAGCCCATTCCTCAAGTTTTATGCCTGGGCCCGGACACATCCGCCACCTCTTTAATAGGTCCTGCAGACGGCCAGCCTAATGACCTGCTAGAGCGAGGGACTTGGCGTTCTTAGAACAGCTTCCTTGCCTCTGGTGCCCCACTGACGCTCCCACAACTTGAGATACGCAGGGGAGACTTTGCTTCCCTCTAGACTTAATTTTCCATGGGGCCAAAGTCAGGCATCCGATAATTCAAGTCAGACCCCATTGTACTATAGATCAGGACCTTCCTCATATCAACCACAACACTGTCACCACGGATAGTCTTTACTGCCATGGCCCGGGTGCTTTGTGTAGCCCGACCTTTGCTTCTCCTTTTGCTTAAACGCGGGCAAACTTACTACTCACCTGCAGAGCCCGAAGTAGAGCTCACTACACGACCAAGCCCTCCATTCTTATCTGACACCTTAGATCGCTCTCGTGGCCCTGGGTGCTTTGTGCCCTCTGACCGTTAGACCACAGATTTGTGCCATTCTGGACAGGTATTTAGAAAACAGTAAGGCAAAACAGCCAGATGGGGGCATCCCTGGTGTGTCATTCCTGGAAGTCAGAGCAGGTAGAAGACATGGTTAGCAGTATTTTAAAGGGGGTCTCTCGGGAACCTGGCTCAGTGGCTAGAGCCACGGCTGTGAGGGAAGGATCGGGCCCCAGAAGACTGTGGGCGGCATGAACAGAGGTGAAAGCCCAGACTCCAGCGTGGACGTAGTGTTAAATCACTGAGCCGTTGAGCTGGGTGTGGTGGCACACTGGGGAGCAGAGGCAGGTGGATCTCTGTAAGTTCAAGGCCAACCTGGTCTACATAGTGAGTTCCACGACACTCGGGAATACACAGGGAGACCCCGTCTCCAAAAAAAAAAAAAAAAAAAAAAGCCGGGCGGTGGTGGCGCATGCCTGTAATCCCAGCACTTGGGAGGCAGAGGCAGGCGGATTTCTGAGTTCGAGGCCAGCCTGGTCTACAGAGTGAGTTCCAGAACAGCCAGGGCTATACAGAGAAACCCTGTCTTGAAAAAACCAAAATCCAAAAAAAAAAAAAAAAAAAAAAAAAAAAAGTTCCCTGAAAAGGAGGCATGTGTGAGCTTCAACCCCAGTCACAAGACTTTGAGAGGCCCCAGGAGGCTTCTTGGTTAAGGAACATTATTTCCACACTCTAACCAGCCTTACTATATATCGCCTGCCAACCCAGGGTCCACACGCCCTCCTGGCTTGCCTTTCACAGAGCTACTGAGTGGCAGGGCTGGGCCCATAGCCTTTAGGCCTGCTTATAGCAGGTTTACGATGTTTTTCTCTCTCCTGAGTGGTGTTTGGCTTTTGGTTTCTATGGCGAAGCAGGAATTTCCTAATGGCCTGTTTCCCATCTGGGCTGGGCAGACATCAGTGGTGACTCTGCCTGAGTGGGTGGAGGCAGCAGGAGGGGAGGCGCTCCCCCACAGCCTCCATTTCACCTCCCTGAGAGCCACCCAGGCCCGGGCCAGAGGCTACGGAGGTCAGAGGATGAACGGACTGGATCCCACTGGCTAGTCCATGTGTGAGGCCTGGCTTGCCTTGCTGTGATCTGAGCCTCCCAGAGTGGAGGCCACCGTGAGGGAGGAGAGTGTCTGAGCTGCAAGGCCTCTCCGACAAGCTCTGCAGGAATAAGACCAGAAAGGCACAAGGCCACTGGCAGGGAAGGGAACACGGCCCTGCCCCAGGAGGGGGACGACCTGAGCTTGTGGCTTCTGGCTTCAGCAGACACCACAATGCTAAAGAGAGTAGGGGGGAATGTTAAACAGTGCTCTTCTCCCCCCCAGCTCTGAGCTCCAAACCTAACCCCTCCTGTCCCTGGTTCCAGGCATGGGGTGGGGACTGATAAGCAGACATATCTCACCACCATCCCAATTCCTGCTACAGGCCTGAGAACAAGAACTGGCCCGGCGTCCCTGATGACAAGGCTCAAGCACACAGGATCCACATTGACCCTGAGTCCCAGGTAGGTATAGGTTACCGTTCGCCTGGCCCGGCTGGCTCACAGTGAACTCAGGGCAGAGGAGGCAGGCATGGCTCACAGACTTCATCTGTACCCGTGAAATCCTCGCACCGTTGGCCAGGATAAACTGAAGTAGACAGCTCCACCGGGACACGCCTGCCTCTATTCCTTACCCTGGAGGTGTTGCGCACCTGCAGTGGGCTTGACCCAACTCCAGGCTATCCTGCATTCTTGGCTAGGGTACCTGTGATGGGCTGGGGCTGGGCTAGGCCTTGGCTCAAGATTTCTGCACACAGAGTTGAGGTTTACTCCCATACGCAGAGATACCAGATCAAAAAAGAAATCAACAGGCTTAGAGAGAGAGAGACGAGGGTAGGCAGGTGGCAGCCTCAAGCTGTGAGGAATCTTAGGCTGCGGCCACTCCTGTCCTGCACTACCCTCGTGCACTCTGAGGCTGGAGAGGTCCCTTTCATGTCACAGAGACGGTGCAGCTGTCACATTGTCCTCAGGGAGACTGAGCAAACGCGGCTGCTCTAAGTTCTCGTGAGAACCGCAGCCAAGTGCACCAGATTCAGATACTTAGACCTTGCTCCACACCCCTGGACAAGGTCAATCCTGGGCTAATATGTCATGTAGCTTGATCTAGAGCACTCAGCATGAGAGGTGTGGCTTCTGGGCCTGCTTTTGTCTGCTCTCTCCATATGGAAGAAAAAGGGGACCAGGGCAGAGAGAAATTTCAGTAAGAAGTCAGAGAGAGGGTTCTCCAGAGGAAGGGTATCCAAAGCCCAAACCTTAGGACCTAGACAGAAGGGGGTAGGAAGAGGAAATGCACCCCACTAGCACCTGCAAGCCCAGGGGTCCCTGCGCCATGGGGTCAGAGATCAGAGCGGTGACAGGGTGGAGTTGGCGAAGGCAGAGGGTGGGGCAGGGCGCAGCTACCAAGAGGCTCTTAGGTTATCGGTCCCGAACTCTGGCTCATCCTGGGAAACATCTGTATCTTAGAAGCTTGCTTTGCTCTGAGGCCCTTCAGGCCAGGAGAAGAGGACAGATTTGGCGGAAAATACGGGCAACAGGGAGCAGAAGGTGGGCGGTTCCTGTGAGCCGCCTGGCCCCTCTCAGCATCAGTGCTGAGAGGACAGGGCAGCCACCTTTGGGAGCCAAGGGGGTCACCAGAGGCTCCAGGCGGCTCCCCTATGAGGGTTTGAAAGCTGGCATGGCAGAATGGCTTCCCTTTGGGGTTGGGAGGGTAGGACTGAGAGTGTCTGGCGGCCAGAGCTGCAGAGGGCCTTCTCCTGCCCCCATTCTTTTTCTCACAGTTTTTCTTCAAAGTCCAGCAGCAGCGTTACTGCTAGGGGAGTGAATTTCCACAAACAACAGAGCCGTCCCCCTGCTGCTGCCCCCCTTTGTATTTAAAAGGTCGTAGGCTCCACGGGTGGCGACGAAAACACCCTACCCACCCCTGCAGGGCTGTGTCCCCAGGAACACAGACACAGGGCTCATTGTCCCCACACTGCCCCCACCACTGAGTGTGGGGGTGGGGCTGGCTGGAACCATCTGGGGAGAAGAAAACTACACTTAGCCCTAGCCAAGACAGGGCACCCCGGCACGCATCCCCCCCAAGAGGAATGGGGAACTACAGCCTTAGGACTACATTCTCCGCAAGGCCACAGAGGACCCTCTTTTCCCAAAGCCCACGAAGGACAGAAGGTACAGGGGCCACCCAGGGTGGGAGAGGCGTAGCTCTGAGGAAAGATTTCTGGAGTAGGGGGGTCTTGAACACCCAGACTGCTGGAAGCGGAGACTCAGGCCTAGAAGAGAACCACCTGTTCCTCTGGGCGCAGCGTTCGCCTCTGCTCTCCTTGAGTACCCTATGTCTAGTCACCGCTCTCGTTGGCATCCTTCTGACGCGAGTACCAGGGCAAGGGGCAGAAGGTTGTGTGGACCGCTGCCACCCAAAGAGAGGAAAAGGGCGGGCAGGGATTCCCACCAACGGCCCATCCAGTGAAGGGCTTGGCGTCCTGTGGTGTGACCCGGCTTCTTACTTCACCCCCTACTGGGGAGCCCTGATAGCAGTGAGACCCTCACATTCTCCAGGGTAGGGGAAGAAACAGGTTCAGAGAGATGAAAGAGTCACCAGTTAGTGACAGAGCTGCCACTCAAACACACGCTGAGGTCACCACTGAGTTCAGACCTAGAGACGCTGCTGCATGGGTGGTCACAGGAGGGGCCACAGCTCACCAATGACCCTGCAGTTTGCTCCCACACCCTGCTGGCTGGCTGGGTGGGGTGGATGAGTGAGGACCTCAGTCCTCCCAGTCTCTGCTTCCTGACTCCCATTCCTCTCTTTCCATGGAAGTCTCCTGCAGAGCCCAGCCCCACCCCCCTCCCCAGCCCTGCCCCTACCGAGACCACAACCCATCTGGTCCCCATTAGAGGCCAGCCCTGCCTGCCTGCCTGCCTGCCTGCCCGTCTACCCTGCGGACACATGTGTGAGAGTGCTCAGGTTTCTAGGGCTTTCACTGGGCCTGATGGGGGACTGGAGTCCTGTTGCTGTTGCTGCTGCCACTGCAGCAGCACCGATGGGGCCCCACTTCTCCAGCAAGCCTCTTGCTTTTGTTTGGATTTGTAGGGGGAAGTGGTACCTTAATCGGGGATGATTAAGGCCAAGCCTTGAAAGCTTGACCGTTTGGTGCTAGATACTGCCTGAGCCCAAACTGCTCTCTTTCCTGCTAGGAAAGATTCTTCCCATTGCAGAGTGGAAAGGCATATATATATATATATATATATATATATATATATGTGTGTGTGTGTGTGTGTGTGTGTGTGTGTGTGTACACACACACATATATACATATATATAAAATATAATATATATACCTTATCTCCTAAATGAAGCATTCTCATGCCAACCCAGGTTTAGTCACATGGCCTTACCCAGGATGACTAGCACTGGCTCCCAGTGAGTGTGAGACCTTGCATACATAGATAGGAATATGTAAGGAGATTGGCTGGTGTGTGTGTATCGTCCTTACCCATGTATGTGTCTTTAAAATGCACTTGTGAGAGAATGTGTGCCCCTGTTCACATGTGTGCCTGTGGACTGAGGAGAGCACAGTTTTGGACTCTGCATGGACACAGGCACCCAGGCCCTGGTCAGACCCACCCCCCAGAGCCCCTACCCTGTCCTTATAAGCTTAGGGGCAAGCTCATGCTACTTTACCTCTCTAGCCATGGACTCCAGGCTGCTTCTGGGGTGGTGAGGCCCAGTCTCTGTTCCTTGATTGATCTGCCCCCAAGAAAGCTATCTTGTGTTGCTTTCCTGGGGACCAGGAATAGAATGCGAGCCCAGGGGACCTCATGGCAACACCCCTGCACCTCAGTCTTCCCTTGGACAGACGAGCCTTTAGGAAAGCACTAAGGGCCCTTCCTGACAGTAGGATAAGAGTTCCTTTTTGTATTTCCAGCCACGGACCCCTTTGCTGGCTGGGCACAATAGCTTGGAAATGTCAGAACAGAGGTAGCTAGCCAACACAGAGGCCTGGCATAGCTGGGTGAAGGAGGACAGTGGACAGGAGAGGTCAAAGGTCAGAGAGCCTTGTAGTGCCTCCAGGCCTCCCTCTTCCAGGACGGCAGCCCAGCCAGCAGCAGGCGGTCCTCAGTCTCCGGGTTCAGTCTGGAGGACAACAGATCGGGCCTCGGGTCTCCCTACGGTCAGCCACCTCGCCTTCCAGTCCCTCACAATGGCAGCAGCAATGAGGCCACCCTGCCGGCCCAGATGAGCGCTCTGCATGTGTCTCCACCCCCCAGGTAGGACGGAGGCCAGGCCTTTGATGCCACACCCAGATCAATCTTAAATCCTTCGAATCTCCGTAGTTCCCATCCTCACCCCTGTCGCTTGCTCTAAGAGCCTCACTCACATGGTTACAGTTTGACTTCTAAGGCTGCCAGGACCCAGGCTGGAATTACCACGCCGGCCTTCCCTCTCTCCCCTTCCCAGTGCTGACACAGCCAGGGTTCTCCCCCGGAACCGGGACAACAGGGTGGACCTGGGCTCAGAGGTCTACAGGATGTTAAGGGAGCCGGCAGAGCCCGCAGCCTCGGAGCCCAAACAGTCTGGATCCTTCCGCTACTTGCAAGGCATGCTAGAGGCTGGCGAAGGTGGTGGTAAGACTCCCAACACCTTACCTCCCCTGCCTCCCCTCCCCCTACAGCGCCCCGCTGACCCTCGGCCTTCCAACCCCAACCAATCCACACCTTCTAGCCATCCTTTCTGTGCCTTCACCTTCCGATTTCCACTCCACCACCCCGTGGCTTTTCCGTACCTCATACAAACCAAGAACTTCTCTAGGCTTCTGGTCATCAGAGTCCAGAAGCAACATCCTGCTGAAACGGGGTTCTTATCTCACCTACCCCATCCATACCACCTGCACTCTGGATTATTTCAGGGGATCGGCCTGGGTCCGGTGGTCCCCGGAACCTCAAGCCAGCAGCCAGCAAGCTGGGGGCTCCACTGAGTGGCCTGCAGGGGCTACCAGAGTGCACGCGCTGCGGCCACGGGATTGTGTGAGTACCCAGACTTCCCACCTGCCCTGCCGCCGCCGCGACTCCACTTCTGTTCTCCAAGGTCCTGGGTAGAGGCTTGTCCTAGAATCTGTCAGTCACCTGTCCATCTGTCCCCCACCACAGGGGAACCATCGTCAAGGCGAGGGACAAGCTCTACCATCCCGAGTGCTTCATGTGTAGCGACTGTGGCCTGAATCTCAAACAGCGCGGCTACTTCTTCCTGGACGAACGGCTGTACTGTGAGAACCACGCCAAGGCTCGCGTCAAGCCGCCGGAGGGATACGACGTGGTGGCTGTATACCCCAATGCCAAGGTGGAACTTGTCTGAGCTGGGAAATCCTGTCTTGTCGCTGCTTCATCTAATGTCCCCTCGTGGCCTCTGTAAATATATGTCCTTCTGGCCTTTCTAATAAAGCCCCTCTGCTTGCCCTGGAACTAGCTGGTGTCTGGGCTGACAACCTCCAGTTCAGGCCATAGCTCCAATGAGCGGGTCGCTCTCTGTCCATACACACTCATCACTATTTTTTCTTCTCCTCTTCCTTCCTCCGCCCAC
Organism: Apodemus agrarius; assembly: GCA_964023405.1. Taxonomy (NCBI): domain Eukaryota; kingdom Metazoa; phylum Chordata; class Mammalia; order Rodentia; family Muridae; genus Apodemus; species Apodemus agrarius. Next base: position 38,180,391 of record OZ030015.1, on the reverse strand, counting down.
TAGGGGGCAAGCTTGACTTCTCCTTGAGACAAAAGGCAGTGTTTTTGAAAAGAACACTCACTGCCTTTCCCTCTGAGACGCGGTACTTTCCTCCACCAGCAGTTAGAAATTCTACACTCTTGGATGTGCCCCAGTTCACTCGAAGTGAGGTCTGCCTTGCACCTTTTGGTTACATAAACCTTTTCAGACTCTCATTTTTAAAACTGTAAAAGTTACAGGGTTGATGAACGACTCTTGATAGCCTTGATCTGCACCGTCTGGGGAATGAGCTACCATTTCGGTTTTGGATGAGCGAGTTTATTAAACATACAGTAAGGTAAATTTAAAAGAATAAATGGTGGGTGGATGGATGGATGGATGGATGGATGGACGGATGGATGGTTAGAAGCAAAACAGAATCAACTCGACACTCAAAATGTCCAATTGGAATAGACCAGGGAAGCCCTTTTAAGGCAGTCATCTGGAGTTTCTGTTTTTGGTTTTTTGTTTTGTTTTGTTTTTTGTTTTTTGTTTTTTTTGTTTTTTTTTTTTTTGAGACAGGCTTTCTCTGTGTAGCCCTGGCTGATTTAGAATTCACTCCATAGACTAGGCTGGCCTTGAACTAAGAAATCCTCCTGCCCTGCCTCTGCCTCCCAAGTGCTGGGATTACAGGCGTGCGCCACCACGCCCGGCTCAGCTGGAGTTTCTAATGAAGAGAATTTCCCCCGTGAGGGTTCCAAATAAAAGGTCAAATAGCAACGGATAGAGATGACGTCATCAAACAGACAACCACAACATCCAGGAGAAACTGACCGGGGAAGCTGAGGCAGCAACTGGAGTTTCTGAGTGAACTTTCTGAGCTTCAGCGCCTCCCGACGCAGGCCCTTTCATATCATGGGATGAAAAGTCGTAATGTCTGGTCTGTACGGCTAGCCGCTCTCACCTCTGTCACAGGATTAGAGTGACAGCCCATTCACAGACTGGCAGGGGCCCTAGAAGGTACTTTGACAGGGGTCTGGAGAGCTGGCTCAGCACTTAGGAACACTGGCTACTCTTCCAGAGGACCTGGGTTCGATTCCCAGCACCCACATGAGAGCTCACAACTGCCTGCAACTCCAGTTCCAGGGGATCTGATGCCCTCATGCAGACATGCAAGCCAAACACCACGCTGGGGTCTCTGAAATGGTGGGGAGGAGAGCAGCCCTTATCACCCTGATCCTAGAGTCGGCTTCTCGAAGAACTTAAACAGCACTTAGCACCGGGCCACTGTGTCGTGCATTCTGAGCCCACAGCTGTCCTGGATCCTAAACCTGTGGACTCTACCCCACTGCTTGCTCTGGGTGAGAAACCACCTCTGCTCGTTTGCTTAATGAGCCTGAATAATGTCCCTTTGTGCTGCATATTCTATGCTACCAGAAGGCTGTTATCAGTTCACATTCTAACCATCTGCCTGCAACAAGACCCACCAGCTTCCTCCCTCTCTCCAACACTGGAAGTTTCCACACATTTTTATTTGGTAATAAAGAGCAGCAGGTAGGAGGCCACTGTGATTTACCATATTCTGGCTGCGTGTCCGGTGCAGAAGGGACAGCAAGAAACAGTGTCCTCCCCTCTCAGCCCCTTAGAGAAGTTCTCATAGGAATTACCCTAAACTTTTTGCCCACTTACCCTGGATTTATTGAACTTCTTATCAATAACTGGTAGGAATTTTCCATACCTCCCCTTGTATGTATGTGTGTTATATTAACTTTTGTCGCTGTGTGTTCACAGGCTATGGAGACCAGAGGCTGATGTTGGATGTCTTCCTCTGTTGCTTTTCCAACCTAAGTTCTGAGACAGGGTCTCTCACTGGTCAACTCCCGGGCTTCTCCTCTCCCTGCCTCCTAATACTGAAATTATAGATATATGCCATCACGCAGGGCTTTTTACATGGGTGTTGGGGAACTGAACTCAAGTCCCCTTGACCAAGTGTGCACCTCCCCACCTGCTTTCCATACTTTTATAAAGATTCTTTGCAGCTGGATTTTATTCCCCCCACCCATGTGCTGTTCCGGTGACATCGAGTGGCTTTAATTATGGCTGTGTTGGAGTTTAGCAGTTAATCTTTTCACCTCATTCTTCCTTTACAAACATGTCAGAGGTGTTCTCAATCATTTCCAGTAGTCAGTGACTAGGTGTGTTGAGCTCTGGAAAAACAAAGGTCTCTGAACCGTGACTGGGGTACTCCCTGGATCTAGAGAGAGAGCTACCATAGAGGACATTCCTCCAGAGACACCCCCCTTCCCATCCCTGGAAAGTCGGTAGTTCAATCTCTGTGGCCTCCACCCCATTCTTTCTATCCTTGTGCCTCGGGGGACTACCTGCTTTCTCCTTGAGTCCAGCCTGGAGCTACCTCGGTCCTTCCCAGACCCCAGAGGGTGTGGGAGCTCCAGGGTCAGCACCTACTCTAGCACATATATGTGTGCTTTTACATGCATGGGCATACGTTCAGGGGGTGCACACACACACACACACACACACACACACACACACACACACTCTTTTTCCTTCTGCCGTCTCCATCCTCACTCTAGTTCCTATAAGCTTTCACTGGGAAGTGGGTCCTGGAGAATAACTCCCCGGTTCCTGCAGCCCCAGCCTCAGTTCATGCATTCAACTAAATAGTGACCAAAAGCATTTTTAGGAAAACATTTTGAACAAGCAGAACATAAAAACTGGGGCTGGAGGTGTGGCTCCACCGGTAGGGTGCTTGCCTCAGGCATACAAATCCTGGGTTCAAGTCCCAGCACTGCATAAAATGGGAGAGGTGGTTCACACCTGTAATCCCTGGATGGGGTGGGGCTTGGGGAGAATGTTGGTAGAATCAGACACTCAGGGCCATCCTTGGCTATGTAGCAAGTTCTAGGCCAACCTGGGCTATGGTAAGATGACACCAAAGTACAAACCATGAACAGTAGTATGAAGGAAATGGGGTTGCTCGACGGGAATGTATATAATTTGCTTTCTAGGAGGGGTCTGGAAGGCCCTCACAGAGCAGGCTACATGAGCAGGCACCTGAGGCGGTGGCTCGCTGGGGAAGGTTACATTACAGGTGGAAGGAACAGGAAGTGAAAAGGGCTTCCATGGGCTAGGGAAGAGGCTGTGCTCTCGGGTGCTTAGACCAGGGAGCGACCTCTGGAGAGGTGTGAGTGGGGTGGCCGAACAGCAGGTGAGGTCAGGCCGATGCGGGGTGGATGTCTGTGTTGACTGTATTTGACCTTGTAGACACGGGAAAGGATTTTGGCTTGTACCCCAGAGGGCTGGCATGATCCGGGCATACGGTTTAAACAGAATGGCCCTGGCTGCCGCAGGAAGGCTCTACTGTAAGGGGCAAAGGTGGGGGCAGGAAGCGTGACTGTGTCCATCCCTGACTAATCGCTAACTAGCCCACACCCCTCCACCTCCAGAGCTGCCCCAGTGGAGGTCCTCTACACGGCCTGCCCAGACTTTGTAACAGCCTGGCCTCCCTGTCTCCAGGAATAACAACAGGACGTTTGAACATGACGGTGCTCTGATACTTCTGTCTGTTGAATCTTTCGTCGTTCCTCATTGCTCACAGGCAAAGTCTAAAACCCCAATCCTTGCTCAGAAGGCCAGGATCATCCCTCCTCCTCCTCCTCCTCCCTCCTCACATCCCTAGAATGCCAGTGACCAATCTGTGTGCCCAGCATCAAGCTCCCTACGGAGTCGCCCATGCTTCCTTGATCTTCCTCCTCCTTCTCTGAGTGACCGGCAAGCTTTATCTCCCTTACTCCCCAAGAACCAAAGAAAGGGGCGAGGGCGGGAAGTGCACAGACACTTCCGTGTGCTAGCATCCTCCAAGCAAGGGCCGTGCCAGGGTGGCTGGCCTTCATAAGACATGCTGTGTAGCCAAGGATGCTCTTGAACTCCTGATCCACCCGATGCTGGGGTTACAGCCATGTGCCAACACGCCCAGCTCCCTCCGAGTTACTTAATGGAACCAGAGCCTATAAACTGTTTGAGGGTAGTCAAAAGGTGTCTCTATTAATCAAGAACTGTCCTATATCGCTTTGCCACTGCAGACAGCTGTGTCTGGGTCCCAAACAAAATCAGGCATCTTCACTAGTGTCTGACCTAGACCCATTTGGGCTGTAAGACTGAGGTCTTGTGATGATTTGTATATGATCGTTCTGGTGAGTGGCACTATTAGAACGTGTGGCCTTGTTGGAGGAAGTGTGTCACTGTGGGGATGGGCTTGGAGCTCTTCCTCCTAGATGCCTGAGGATGCCCAGTCTGTTCCTGGCTTCCTTTGGATAAGGAAGTGGAATCCTCAGCTCCTCCAGCACCAGGTCTGCCTGGATGCCGCCATGCTTCTGTCTTGATGACAATGGACTGAACCTCTGAACCTGTCTCAATCAAATGTTGTCTTGTATAAAGCTTTCATTGTCATGGTGTCTGTTCACAGCAGTAAAACTCTAGCTAAGAGCAGCCTCAATGGTTCCCTACAGGGCCCAGGGTTGGCCTCAGTCATGTGCACTCAGAAACCCCTCTAGCCAGGTAGCCAGTGAGTCTGTCTGTCTCCCCAGCTACTCCGACACAGGGACTCAGAGGCACTGCCCTATGCACCAGCTTCTTCACTGGCAGAAGCATCAGTGGTGGACAGACACTCTGCTGCCTTCTGGGCTGTTTCTCTCCTGTAGGCACACTGGAAGCCAGCACCCAGCCCAGACGTGGAAGACGAGGAAGGAATTATACTGAACGGTACCTATAATGGGGCTGACATGCCTCAGGCCCTCCATCCCTCCCTGTTTAGTTGATCTTATCTTCTATATTCCCTGCATCAACTTGACAGGAAGCAAGATGCTCCTTGTCTTGTGTATGAGCTCAGAAAGGCCGATGGGCTTGGCACGGTACCAGTCTCTTCCAGCTAATCTCAGCGGCAAGGACAAATAGGATAAGTGTTTCCTCCTAGAAGAGTGATGCTTGCTCCGCCAACAGCCTAGTGGCTCTGACAGGAGATGATTTGTCTCTGATTAGCAAGAGCAGCAGAATAGCCCAGAGCCCAGACTCTCTGACTGATTCAGCACAGACCTGAACCCCGAACCTTCCCAGAACCCAGAACAATGGAAGCTAGGCCTGAGTCAAGGGTGAGGTCTCATCTCAGTCAATTTTCAGCTGCTCTGACAAAATACTGGAAATTCGAACTTAAAGGGGGGAGGGTATTTCTTTTGGTTCATAGTTTCCACCCATGATTGGTTGGCTCCATTGTTTTGGGCCTGTGGCAGCCTTGTAGATCATGGCTGAGTAATGGAAGGGCCTGTTCACTTTATGGTGTCCAGGAAAAATCCAGAGAAACTGTGTCCCCAAATCCCCTTCAAATGCATGCCCCCAATGAGCTAAGGTCTTCCCTCCCACCTCCTAAAGGTTTCACTACATCCTAATAGACAGAAGGCTTAGAGGTTAAGAGCAATGACTGTTCTTCCAAAGACAACCAGCTTGGAGTTCCAGCACCCACATAGCAGCTCATAGTCATCTGTAACTCTAATTCCAGGGGTCTTCTTCTGGCCTTTGTGAGCACCAAACACTCACTTGGTGCAAAGACATGCATGCAGGCAGAACATGTGTGCACATAAAATAATTTCTAAAATCAAAAAAAAAAGAAGAAGAACCTCACTATGCAGTCCAGGTGGACCTGGAAATTCACTAGACAGCCTCGGTTGTAGGAATGTGTCACCATGACAGACTCCTCCATCTTCTCTTCTTGTGGTATATACTATATTTTATATTACACATGCTTGGAAATGTGCCTCTGCCAGAGTGTTTCCCGTATGAATAATGTTCAGGCTTCCTGGATAAAATTTCTGCAACCCCCAAGAGGGTATCCCTGGGGCATTAACTCTACCTGCTGCAGGTGATAAATTCCTCTATGGTTAGCTCTTGGACATGCTTATTTTACTCCAGAGTCAACAAGGTGTGAACAAAATGACATCCCAGGTGTGACATTACCTCTTCAAGGCTGTCTTAGTTAGGGTTTCTATGGCTGTGAAGAAACACCATGACCACAGCAACTCTTAGAAAGGAAAACATGTTACTAGGGCTGGCTTACCACTCAGAGGTTTAGTCCATCATCGTCATGACAGAAAACATGGTGGCATGCAGACAGACATGGTGTTGTCGAGGTAGCCAAAAGTTTTGCATCTGAATTTACAGGCAGCAGGAAGAGAGAGTGAGCCATTAGGCCTGCCTTGAGTATGTGAAATCTCAAAACCCAGTCCTGGTGACACTTTCTCTAACAAGGTCATATCTCTAAAAATGCCACTCCTTGTGAGTCTATGGGGGTCATTTTCATTAGGATCACCACAAAGGCTCATGGGACTTGTGTTCCTGATCCCAACGAAAGAGGAAGTGAGCAAAAGGGGGCCTCCCTGAGGCCAACACTCCACAGTCCTGGAAAAGAGCCCCAAGCCAGGGAGGGGAGCATCTGTCTGAGACCCTGACTCGATGCTCCTGCCTGGCCATCATGTTCCCCCATGAGTTTTGTGGCTTCTCCGAGTAGTAATTCAGAAATACCCTCAAGCCAGAGAGTGACACCTGAGCCATATAGCAGAGTCTTGATGAAGGAATAAAGAGACAGACTGAGCAGAACAGGAGGTAACACTCAGCCACAGTCTGAGCTGCCTCTCCACTGGGAGGTTGATTATCTCCAGGCTGATGCCAACGGCTCAGGAGATTAAATGGTCCTGCAGACCTGCTTAGAGGCCTATCAGGGATACTGGAATATAGAAAGCCTCTGAAGAGGTCAGAAACGATGAAGAAAGATTCTCCTCGGTTCTAACAACCTTCTGAATTAAGGTTGGAAGAGTCGGGAAGTATTTCTGTCTATTCGAGGAGGTTCCACAGGGAGAGTGTGGTTGGTGGATTCTATTGGTTGGTGTTTTATGGTTTTGGTTTTTTGTTTCTTTGGTTGGTTGGTTGGTTTGATTTGGTTTTTTTCGAGACAGGGTTTCTCTGTGTAGTCCTGGCTGTCCTGGAACTCACTCTGTAGACCAGGCTGGTCTCGAACTCAGAAATCCGCCTGCCTCTGCCTCCTGAGTGCTGGGATTAAAGGCGTGCGCCACCACTGGCCGGCTGGTATTTTATGTTTTAAACAAACAAACAAACAAACAAAAATACTCACATATGTGTTGCATTTGCTGCTTTTCTTTTGCTGTGGGAAAGTGCCATCACCAAGGTCATTTATAAGATAAAGTGTTTAAATGGGCTCATGCTTTAAGAGGGCTAGAGTCCATGATGGCAAAACAAAGGCTTGGTGGCAGGAAGATCTGAGAGCTCACATCTTAAACTCGAGCAGGAGACAGAGACTGTGCTAGGGATGGTAGGAGACCTCTGAAGCCTCAGAGACTGACTCTGTGATGTACCTCCTCCAAGAGAGCCACACCCCCTAATCCTTCCCAATCAGTTCCACTAACTGAGGCCCAAGTATTCAAACATATGAGCTTTGGGGGCCATTTCTCATTTGAACCACCACACAAATGTTTTTCTAGTAAAATCCAAGTATGGGTATGAAATTTCATAATTTCAGTGTCCTAAAATATTGATAAAATATAGTTATGTAAACAATTGTGAAATATCTCTCAATCTCTCTCTCCACATCTCTCTCCAACCCCACCCCTCTCTTTCACACACACACACACACACACACACACACACACAAACTATTTTTCAAAAGGAAAACGAAGTGTCACACTGGTGGATTCAGCTCTCTCTGATTTCTGTCTACAACAGAGTGCCCCATGCTTTCCCCACCATGATGGGCCAAATCTCCTAAATTATGAGCTAAAATGACCCCTCATTCCCTCAGGTTGCTTTAGTCAGGCATCCTGTAGCAGCAAAGAGAGAAGTCACCAATACAGTCCTCAAAGGAATGCAAGAAGAGCTACAAGCTAGTAGAGTTAGCTGGAATAAATGGAGGGGCGGGGCCAGCAGAAGCCAGATGAGCATCCTTTAGCATTCATGCAGAGAGCGAGGGAACATCTTCAAACACATACCTCTTGTGAGGATAGTGAGATGACACTGTCAGTGAGGGGGGGCTTGCTGAGTGAGCATGAGGACCCGAGTTCAAATCTCAGTACCCGGATTTAGTTTTGCTTTGTTTTGTTTTTAAGTCAAGTATGGTTCTAGTCTCATGCAAGTTACATCCCTCCATACTGTATAAAGCAGGGAGGATCAAGGAGATTACTGGTCACCTGCCTAAGACCCTGTCTCCAAGAAATTTAGTGGAGAGTGACAAAAAGGGACACTAGATCTCTTCCTTTATTCTCCAGATGCACAGAAACATGCACCACACACACAACACATGCACACAACCACCCTCAAAAACACACCATATGCATACAAAAGATAGACAAACACACAAAAATATATATTATATTATTTATGTGTATATATAATTGTATATATTTCATCCCTTGAAATTCTTAAGGGAATAACAGCCAGATAATATTGGGCATCTACTACATATCTAAAGATAAGAACTAACCTTCCTCAACAGACAGAAACTACCATTAGGGTTTTGAACTGTAGAAATGTGGCTGAACAGGAGAGAGAAAGGAGGGTTTGTAAAGCAATCTTCCTATTGGCAGCTTCCCTGAAGTTCCCTTTGTAAATCCCAGAAGGAAGAAAGGAGCCATCTTCAGCCAGAGCCCATGGCTTCCACCCTGAGACTTGTCACCCACTAAAGATGGAGACTGAAGCAGTGTATATTCTACAAACAGAAGGGACAATGGCAAAGGGGTTGTTCAAACTATCCTCAGGGAGGGAAGGTACGGACTAAACCAATCCATTTAGTCAACCTGGTGGTGGTGGCGCACGCCTTTAATCCCATCACTCAGGAAGCAGAGGCAGGAGGATCTCTGAGTTCAAGGCCAGCCTAGTCTATGGAGCAAATTCTAGAATAGCCAGGGCTACACAGGGCTTTCCCTGGGTCACCTGGAAAACAGCTGGCAGGGAAGCCGAGCCCTTATGGAACACTCCAGGTGTTCTATCACAGAAAGAATGGGAAGAGGGGAAACTAAACTTCTTCTCAAGCTTCTGACTCACAGCATGTGTTCCTTTTTATTTTTTAAGTAATTACATTTTGGTTTATTTATTTAGGAAGGGGGCATGCCATAGCACAAATGTGAAGGTCAAAGGACAACTTGTGGGAATCTCTCCTTCCACTATGTTAGTCCCAAGGATGGAACTCAGGCTGTCCCCCTTGGCAGCAGGTGCCCCCTCCTCACCAGCCCCACAGTGGGCTCTTTAAGCACTTGTTTCTGTCTGTTCCTGAGTGTCCCAACCCCTCTTAGGGAAGTGTCCTAGTTAGGTTCCTATTGTTACGATAAATCAAAAGAAACTTGAGGAAGAAAGGATTTGCTCAGCCTACACATTCAGATCCCAGTCCATCACTGAGGGAAGCCGAGTCAGGGACTGAAGCAGGACCATGGAGGAGTGCTGCTTGCTGGCTTGCTCCCCAGGGCTCCTTCAATCTGCTTTCTTATACCACCCAGGACCACCTGCCCAAGGGTGGCACTGACCACAGCAATCTGGACCTTCTCACATCAATCATCAAACAAGGAAATCTCCTACAAACACACACACACACACACACACACACACACACACACTCACACACACACACACCTGCAGACAGATCTATATCATGGATACAATTTTTTTTTCTCAACTGAGGCTCCTTCTTCCCTGATGCCTCTAGCTTGTGTCAAGTTGACAAAAAAACTAACTAACATGAGAGGGGTATGAACCAAACCAGGGGCAACTCGTGATCTTCCCAGGAGTCATGCTGCCGAACTCATGGTGTTTTTCCATGAAATACCATCAGTCCCTGAAGCTAAGCTCTGAACGTATCTTAGCTCAAGTCATGTGAAGCCTGAACACAAGGGTGAGTAGGGCAAGTTAGCTTGGAACAAGTTAACAGGAAAACGCTTCTGCTTAAAACATGAAACCAGAACTGGTATCAGGCCTGTGGTCCGTCAGCTTTTAAAGTAAGGCTGAGAAACACCATAGTGGTCAAGAGCACTGACTGTTCCCACAGAGGACCAGGGTTGAGTTCCTGGCACCCACAAGACAGTTCACAACCATTTGCAACTCCAGTTCTGAAGAGTCTGATGCCCTCTTCTGATTTCCATGGGCACCAGGCATACATCCAAGAAAAACTCACATACATAAAAGCAAATAAATCTTTAAAGTAAGGCTTAATAGGCTTCTTCAGGTTTTCCAATGATATTGTCATCTTAAGAAACCAGGAACAGAAAAATATAGGTTCCTATAGGGCTGGTGTGAGTGATAAATGGAATTACATAAAATACTCATCCTAGTTTCAGACACTCCAGAAGAGGGCATCAGATCCCATTACAGATGGTTCTGAGCCACCGTGTGGTTGCTGGGAATTGAACTCTGGACCTCTGGAAGAGCAGCCAGTGCTCTTAACCGCTGAGCCATCTCTCCAGCCCTCATCTAGTTTTCTAATCACTATGCTTTACTGGCAAATCGTCCTGGGGTAGTAATTCCAATGCTGTCCTGGATTTAAAGGGGCCCTGTGTCCCACTGGACTCTAAGTTATTTGCCTTCAAGTGGGAGGATCTGAGACACTTCATGACCACGTTCCAACAGGGATTCAACTTCTCCCAATAAAGGACAGAGCATAGCCCCTCTGCTCAAGCTCGGGGAACACCAAAGGGAAGAGGGCAGAAAGACTGTAAGAGCCAGATGTTGGGGAGGACAGCTGCAAAATGGCGCCTCCTGGACATGAACGGTCCTCTGCACACCTGACCTCATAGCTGCTGTGGCCGCCTGCACAGGACCTGTGCTGGAGCTAGCCAGTTAACATTCCAGCGCAGGCGAGGGAGGGGTCCACACAGGACCTGTGCTGGAGCTAGCCAGTTAACATTCCAGCGCAGGCGAGGGAGGGGTCCACAAGCCCCACCCCTGACTGAGGAGCTCCTGGCTTTGGATGGCTGCTAGGGGAGGGAAGGGGAGTTTTCTTCAGGGATGGGGCTGCTGGGAGATTGCCTGTGCTTCCAATGGATGGCCCTATATCCAGGAACGCAGGGGTAGCACTACTTGGATTCAGTGAGTTTAAGAGGAGGATATAAGGTTTAGAGGGGAGTGTGGTGAAGGGTCTAGGAGGAGTGGGAAGAGAGTAAAGGAATGACATGATTAATTACCTTACATACAAACTGGGCAGTAGTGATGCACACCACACTCAGGAGGCTGAGGCAGGTGGATCTCTTTGAATTTGAGACCAGCCTGGTCTACAGAGTTCCAGGACAGCCAGGGCTACACAAAGAAACCCTGTCTTGAAAAACCAAACAACAACAAACAAACAAACAAACAAACAAACAAATCAAATCAAAACAAAACAAAACAAAAGACAAAATAAGCAAACAAATAAAACAAAAACAAAAACCATTGTATACCTGTATAAAATTCTCAACAGATAAATTACATTTTAAAAAGAACTCTCGAATCTTGAGCAAGACTGAAGATAATTCAGTCTGGAAGAGGAACCTTGTTACCATGTGTAGACAAAATACTGAGTGAAAGTCAATCTAAGGAGACCTGGGATAGAGACATAGTAACAGTCTTTAACCTGTTGATTGCAAAGGGTTCAAAGACATGCCAGGGGAAGGCACGGGTGTCTAAAGAAATAGTAAAAAACACCTGTTCTAGTTTGTTATGTGTTGCTGTGATAAGCACCATGACCAAAACAGCAACTTGGGGAGGAAAGGGTTTATTTCATCTTGCAGGTTCATGGAAGCCATGTTATAAAGCCTTCAATAAACTCAAGAGGTCCTGGTGAAGGACACTGTATTTAGTCTGCCAAACAGAAACAAGCCACTTGATTGATACATTCATGAACAAAAAATTGCAACAAGTGTATCCGAAGTGTATCCGAGCAGTTGCTGGATTCCTTAAGAAGGATAGTAGTTTATTTCTCTAAACCATTAGTTCCTGTGTGATGGGGCTGGCCACCTTGTTTGAGGACAGTTGCATTTTCATTAAAGAAGCAGAAAAACTGTGAAGCACTGACAGATCTGGTGCCAGGTTTCTACCGTTCTTGACACAAAAGGCCATCTCTGTTTGAAAAACAGTTGAAGGTTACAGACTAGACTCTTTCCATCTGACTTCTAAGACCCTCAACCCAGAGTCTCTAGTGCAGTGGTTCTCAACTTGTGGGTCATGATTCCCCAATGGCCCTTTCACAGGCATAACCTAAAACCATCAGAAAGTATGGATATTTACATTATGATTCATAACAGTAGCAAAATTACAGATATGAAGTAGCAACAAAAGTGATTTTTATGGATGGGGTCACCACAACCTGAGGAACTCTATTAAAGGGTCCTAGCATTAGGAAGATTGAGAACCACTGATCCAGTATATGACTGCCTGGAAGGGAATGGCTCACCATACTCTAGCAGAACAGACCTGCAGGCAGCCTTTATGAGATGCTGGAAAGTGTGGTCTGTAGATAGAAGCAGCAATATGACCACAGGGTCTATCTGTAGCGCCAGCTTCTAGGCCACGGTGTGCCTAGGAGTTCAGTGAATCAGCAGGTGACCAGGTGGTATCTGGCATTTGCTCATCAGTCTCCCAGAACTAGGCCAGTTCCCTGACTCAGAACCTACTGCTTTAAGGCAAAGCCTTAAAGTATCTTTCTGGAAGAACCAGTCAATGAAGCCAATAGTATACACTACTGTGGTTTCCCCCAGTTGCTTCCCATAGGGGTCTAAGGCTTTTCACCACAGCAACTCCGATGGGGGTGGTGGTAAGGGTGGGGTGAGGGTAGGGGTAGGGATGGGGAATAGGGGGAGAACCAGCCCTCTTGAGGATTGTGGGGTAGAGTAGGAGCTGGTGTCCATGCCGGAGTAGGAAACTTATCCTGTTCTCTTGTTATTATTTGCTTGAGAAATGTTCCTCACAGGCTCATGTTTGAACATATGGTCTTCAGTTTGTGGTGTTGTTTGGGAGGTTTTGAAAACTTTGAGGCAGGAGGCACAGTAGAGATGAGTTCTTGGGGGATTCCTCTGAGGTCTCTAGCTCAGTCTGGCTTCTTCTCCCCACTGTCTCCCATTCCTGCCTATGCTGCTTCCTGCCACAATGTACGATATGCTCTGATTCATGAGTAAAAATAAACCTGTCTCTCTGTCTTTCTGTATCTCTGTCAGTCTTGGTTTTCAAGACAGGGTTTCTATGTTTAGTACTGGCTGTCCTGGAACTTGCTCTCTAGACTCGATTGGCCTTGAACTCAAAGATCAACCTCCCTTTGCCTCCTGAGTGCTGGGACTGAAAACATGCACCACCACTGACCAGGGTAAATAAAACTCTCTAAAGCTACTTCAAACAGGTATTTGGTCACAGTGGCAATAAAAAAAAAAAACAGTAAGCTCCAAATATAAGAACCAGATGATAAAGGAAGTTCTTAAACAAACAGGTGCAATGAGTCCCTATTAAAAGAAAGTTTCTGAGGTGTCCTAAATGTAATCGCAAGGTCTAGGGGATGGAGGGATGTGTCAGACAGCTTTCCATCCCAATACCAAAACATCTGAGATTATTTACAGAGAGAAAAGGTAATTTAGGCTCACAGTTTGAAGGATTCAGTCCATGTTGATTAGACTTAATATTTTGGGCCTGTAGCAACAAAGTATCTCATTGTGTGGGTGTGTGGCAGAGCAAACACATTCACATCAAGCAAAGGAGCAAAAGAGAAGCAGGAAAGACCCTTTGAGAGCATTCATCCAATAATCTAAGGATCTCCTGTAAGGCCCATCTCCTAAAGGTACCACCAACTTTTAACAAGGCTATCCCAGGGATAGCCTGCAGGAAAAAACATTTAGGATCTAAACTATAGCAAGGTGGGGAGGAATAATGGGAATCAGTCAGGTACTAAAGGTAAAACCAATGAAAAGACTATAGGATTGGAGGGATGGCTCAGTGGTTAAGAGCACTTGCTGTGCTTGCAGAGGACCAAAGTTCAGTTCCCAGTCAGGATGCTGACACATTGAATAAGATTCCAGCTTCAAAGATTCCAGCACCCTCTTCTGGTCTCCCTCAGACACCCACACATGTGAGCACATACACAGCATCGCTCTCTCTCTGTCTCTCTGTCTCTGTCTCTGTCTCTCTCTCACAGACACACACACAGACACACACAGACACACACTCACTCACACTGAAATAAGTTTTTTAAGGGTTATGTTAAAATTTTGACTTAAACCCCATCCTTGGCCACTTTGCATTGTTATGTGCAATTATTCTTGCTTGTTAGGTCTGCTTTAGCTGTGTTGTTTATAATTGTCTGGCCTGTTAGCCCTGCTTCTCCCTATATAATACCCTCCCGTCCCAGAACAAATTTTTCCCCTTCATGTTATCCCATTCCTCATATCTACGTCCATTGTCGGTTCCAGGTCCTGGGTTTTCACTGAACAGAGAGAGCTACACAGTGTGTCCAAGCACATACAGCACTACCTCGCCTCCACTTGGTCCATATAAACAGTGCTTTCCTTCCTATAAGCTAAAACGAAAATACCCTTCTTATCTGTAGACCCAGTAAACATATTTCCAACTGCTCCCTAGCACTATTGATAGTGTTGTGTGGGGTCTCTGTGACCACCACAGCCCACAGAGTGTTATAACAATCCATCAGAGGCAAGAAGGCAGTAACTAAGTAGCCAGTGTTGGTATATTAAGCACAGCACAACTTGGTAAAATTTTTCCTAATGATAATTAAGAATCCACGTGTACAATAAAGCTTAAAACATGATGACATCAAAACTCTTTGTAAGGTGCATGTGACATCTTCCATCATGGTAGATTCTGTAGATTTACAAACTCATGTTAAGGGTCTGGAGGAAGACCTGGTGTGGTCTCAGCCACACAGGCTATTAACCACGTCCACTCCCAGGATTCTGGGTAAATAACAGGCTGTGCATCCCTCCCTTTGAAGAGACAATCCTGTGGTCCAACATTCTTGGTTCCTCCGGTGCTTATCTGTGAGTACAAGAATCTTGTACCTCCCACAGTGTAGGGATATTATTCCAGTCCTTTTCCTAGCTAAGATCTTGTGATAATGAGCTTTGTCGACTTGAATAACCTAGAATTGCTTGGGAAGAAACTCTCAGTAAGGAATTGACTATATTGCGGTGGCCTGTGGACATGCCAGTAGAGAACTGCCTTAATTAAGTTAGTTTATGTGGGAAGGCCCACCCCAGTGTGGGTGACACATTCCCTAGGCGGGGAATCCTGAACTGTATAAGAGTAGGGAAATCAAGCAGAACCTAGGGGAGAAAGCACGCATTCATTCTGCTCTTGACTGTGGATATGACTGGTTGTTTGAAGTCTCTGCCTTGACTTCCCCGCTTCCACCTGACATTGTAAACTGAAATAACCCCTTTCTCTCCTCAGTTGCTTTTTGTTGGGGGTATTCGTAAGTAAAACTGTATTTGGTAGAATTAACAACAGCATGAAAGCCATTCTTCTCACTATCCTTTATTAACCATAACTATGGCTGAATGACTATTCTCCAAAAGAAAAATCATGCTGGAATTCAGTTGCATCAGAATGGACACGGGAGGTGGAACTTTCAGGGAGCAAAGGTCATGGTGCTTTGTTTTGTTTTGTTTTAGCTTTCTTGTCACCCTGACAGAATGCCTGACATAATAAACTTAAAGAGGAAAGTATTTATTTCTGGCTCACCGAGTCAGAAGGGTAAGGAGCCATCATGTGATTTTCCTGGAGAAATATGAAGAAATATCTGTTTAGCCCAGATAGGACACTGCCAACAGACCAAAGATATGCCATTCAAGTCCCTCTTGATGTACCAACGAAGACTGGCAACCAGGCAAAGGGCCATCATAGGTTTGTGTAGAACAGCTAGCCACATATGAGCCGGAGAGTATCAGATTCAGAGGCTAAATCAGCAACTCATCACAGACCAGAAGTGGTAGGTTCCCACTCACGTCTAAGCGGGTCAGCAGGGTGTGTATGTGTCTGTCAGCCATGGGAGGGTCAGACACCAGCTCAGATGTGCCAGCATTCCTCCCTCCGCTCAGACCTGTGGTCTCATGAGGTAGTTCTCTGCAAGCAGGTGATGGGATCAAAATACTCAGCCGTGACTCCCAGATGGGTTAGCTTCCTGAGTTGATACTAGCCACATAAAACACTGCCATCTTAGAGGCGAAGGGACTCCTCCCAGCATACAAAGATAGACCCACTTTAGATTCATTTTGTGTAGAGGGGAAACGGGCTGATCTACATACCCTTTGCCAACACCTGGCCAGCAGCTGAGCTGATGAACTCTTGTTTAGCTCTCACAGTGTCTATGTGTCCGGGAGTGGCTTTTAGTGGAGGTGGATCTGTGATATTCTGCCTCCAACTTTACCAAGTGGGACCAAGCTCCATTCTCCCATAGCAAGGAGGGTGAGATGAAACTGAGGCACATGAAGAGGGTGAGGCACTTGCTCCTGCTGGTGAGACGCAGAAAGGAACATGAAGAAAGGCAGTAATCAAAAACAACTGTCTGAGCTGGCTACAGAGGTGTGTGCCTGTATTCCCAGCTATTTGGGAGGCTGGAATGGGAGGATCCCTTGTGCCCGGAGGCGTTTAAGACCTGCCTATACATCTTAGCAAGATCTATATCTACACAGTTGGTAGAATGCTTACCTAGCACACACAAAGCCAAGCATTGCACAAGCCAGGTGTGGGGGTGCACATTAATAACGCTTTAACAGCATTGCTATTTTAATGTTAGTCGAATAAGATTTAATAATTTAGTTGGTTATTAATATTAGTATTTAACAATTGTAATGATATGTTTGGTGTGATTAAAAATGCCAAAAGAGTTTTTTGACACAGGGTCTCACCATAGCTCAGGTTGGCCTAGAAGTCATGATCACCCTACTCTGGCCTACCCATTGCTGGGATTATAGATATACGCTACATGTTTGACAACAGTGCCAGCATTTTGAGACAGGATGGCATGGCTCATTCATTTGACCTCAGGTTCCAAGAGGACTCCTGTGCACAGCATGGGCACCGACCCTGCAGGCTGCCAAGGCCCAGCTCAACTCCGTGTCTTGTGGTGACGTCATCTTCATTCTGTGTGGTGACTTCATCTTCACTGCTCACTCCCCTCAGTCCTTCAGTCTTGTTCTTTGGGAATCATTATTAAAAAAATAAATAAATAAATAAACCGCTAGTTCTTGTCTCTGGTTATGTTTTGTTAGCAATTTGAGGTGGAAGAACAGAACCTAATAAGATTCCAACCACAACACACCACTCAAGCATTTCAGAAGTAAAGAAACCCTATGAGTTCTCTCACTGGATTAATAATCACAGATCCAGGCACAGAGGTGCACAGCTTTAATCCCAGAAGCAGGCGCAGCTCTGTGAGTCAAGGCTAGCCTGGTCTACATAGCAAGTTTCAGGACAACCAGGGCTACATACGAAGACCCTGTCTCAAACAAATGAAAGTAAAAAGCATAAGCTAGTGTTGTCCTGGCATTTTAGGAGGCATGTCTTAAATGACAGGAAAAGAAATTATTTCAGCCTAACGGTAGGAGGTCAGACTGGAAACTTCCAAAAACAAAGAAAAAAGCAGAAGTCTCCCTTAGAGCCTTGCCAGTGTCTGAAGAGACATCACTTTGTGCCAAGTGTTGGGTTACTCAGCCTGTCAGTCTCACCAGGCCTGTGGAGCCCAGGCTAGTGGAGCCCAGCTCTAGCCTGGGCTAGTTGGTACGTACACCGTGCTCCCAGGACCTTAGATGTGGATACTGAACAGAGAGAGAAAAGGCAAACCCACCTTTGGCCACCCTGCCAGGTCTGAGGGCCAAATCTCACCAGTTTGTCCTTTCTCTGTCCCTTCCTCCCTCGGTTCCTAGACTAGAATGGGCCTTTCTGCAAATAGAAGGCCTTTCAGTCCAAGAAGGCGTTGGCACCGTGCCACAATAAAGGGCTCTGGGCGCCCCGAGAGTGCAAAAGGACAAACACCAGAGTCCAGGCGTGGTGACTGCCAGTGACTCCTTCTCTATGCTCCCTCAGAGGGCCGGCTTCCCTCTGGTGTCTCTATAGAGGTCACAGGGAATCTTCCAAAAGGACACTAGGACGACTCAGAGGCCAGTGATCCAGCCCTTTTAATCCAGGGCGCGCCTCTGACTCAGCATGACCTCGCACATCCTTTGCTGGCTTCCAGGTCCACATTTGCCTCTTTGCAAGGTGAAGATCCTGTTTTTCCAAGGACGCTTTTCGGGCTCCCGCTGTCCCGTGATGGACTACACCCGCGCTAAGGTTCATTAGTGAGCTCCCACGCTGGTGTGTATGAAGAAGTGGAGCTCCTGTCCCCAACAGAGGTCTCCTGGGAGCGCGGACTTGATTAACTGTCTGGTGCGCCTGCCTAAGCTCAGACTCCAGGCTGGGATAGTGAAGCAACTGACTTCTGCCCCAGGCTAGGCCTGGCTCTCCTGACGCTCCTCCCTGTCGCTCACCCTCCCACGTGGGGCCGAAAAAGCCGGAGCTCCGGGCAGCACGCGCGCTTTGTCCGGCCGAGCCGGGGCGGTAAGCCTGCGTAGAAGGCCGCTGGGTGCAGGGAACGGAGCAGGAGGCTGAGTAGGTTCGAGAGCTCCGCCCAGATCGGTGGAGTGCAGTGGCCTTTCGGTGCCTCGCCGCACGGGGGTGTGGTCCAGAGGACTCGCCTTCCCAGAGCTCCGCGCCAACCCCTGGGAGTTTTGCAGCACCCGCAGCGCCGTTTGCGCTCGGCCACCCAGGAAGACCCCCGGGGAGCGCACCGCGATCGCTGGACCCGTTTCTCCCCACCCAAATCTCGCCTGCAAGCTGAGGAGGAGAGGCGAGAAGCATGCGGGACTATGACGAAGTGACCGCCTTCCTGGGCGACTGGGGACCCTTCCAGCGCCTCATCTTCTTCCTGCTCAGCGCCAGCATCATCCCCAATGGCTTCAATGGTATGTCAGTCGTGTTCCTGGCCGGGACCCCGGAGCACCGTTGCCTGGTTCCTGACACTGTGAACCTGAGCAGCTCCTGGCGCAACAACAGCATTCCCTTGGAGATGAGGGACGGGCGACAGGTGCCTCAGAGCTGCCGCCGCTACCGACTGACCACCATCGCCAACTTCTCTGCGCTGGGACTGGAGCCAGGACAGGACGTGGATCTGGAGCTGTTGGAGCAGGAGAGCTGCCTGGATGGCTGGGAGTACAGCCAGGATGTCTTCATGTCTACCATCGTGACAGAGGTAGGTGGCAGTGCCTAGCTGGAGCCGGACCTTGGGAATGAAGACTCCATTGCATCCGTGTCCCCCAACAGCCCCTGGTTAATGTCACATACTGTCTCAGAGTTGATGAATTTCTGTGTGGCATGGAGGGAATGAAAAAGAGTGTTGTCACCAACTGCCTTTTCCTTTCTGAGTTTCACAACAGATAGGGTTTCCCAAGAGCCTCCATGCTTCCCTGGGCAGGCCAAACCAGACCGTCATGATTTATAGTCATAGCTATTTCCTTGACACAGAGAAGAGCTACGGTGGTCTGTTGATCTCAAGTATGGACACAGGGAAGGATCTTGGGACAGTAGGACCTCTGTGTTGAGGCCCCGCTTTCTCCAAAAGGAGGAAGCAGTCCCTTGACACTGGTTGGATGCAAGGAGTCAAAACTAGAACCTTGCATTTGTTTGGACACTCAAGGAGAGACCAGTAAGTACTTCTATGGGAAGTGTAAGCTGGTGAGCAGGGCCTTTAAGTAATCTAGGAACAGGTTCCCTAAGTCACCAGAATCTGGATGTGGACCTGTTACTCCCTTAGTTTCCTGCTGTGTATTTGCTAAGGACCAGGTGATAATAGATCAAGACACACACTGTTTCTGGGAAGAGCATCACCCAGAACTGATCTCCTGCTGTTGGTCAGGCGGGTAGAATATCTGCCTTCCCACCATTGCTTGCTTCTGTTCTTTTTCCTAAGGTGGGTGAAAAAAAAAAAAACCAAACTAGGTTCCTCCCAATGAGGTCTCTGGGAACAACAGCCTCAGTTTCTTATCTCTTTCCCTCAGCACTACAGAGCAGTCAACAGAAAATGTGTCTGGCCCCAGGGTGTAGAAGGCTAGGGTGTGGGTCCCACCTGCTGAGCCCTGATGTCCGTGGGCTCACCAGCTGTGTTGTTGGGAGAGCTGATGTCAACCCTACTTATCTATTGGCCTTCAGGAGCCAAAATTCAAATCCTAGCTTGTTTTATGTGTGACTTTGGGTAAATAAACTCCCTTCTCTTTGTGGAATAGCTAGATCTGGATAAAATGCAGGAAGGAGTAGCAAAACGGGAAGCGAATCTGGAGCTAAAAGACAGTCCTGTCTAGCAAAGAATGTGGCTGGTTCTGGGAATACGAGCCTTGTTGATACCGAAGGTGGTGTTCAGGGGAGGATCAGAGGCCAGAGATGCCTCTAGGACCAGCTTCTGGGTATTCTGAAAAGCTGACTGTATTTTGAGGACTGTGGAAATAGCAAACCTAGGGTTTGTGTTTTTATTTTCTTCTCTTTGAGACAAGGCCACAGGATATAGTTTTGTCTAACCTGTAACTCACTGCATAAGCAAGGTAGGATGGCTTTGAACGCACAGGGACCCTCTTGCCTCTGTCTCCGAAAGAGAACTACAGATAAATATCAGCTCTCCAAGCCCCTTGTCTTAGAGTTTGATCTAGCTGCTATGAAAAGCAAGATTTGGAAGAGAACTACAGAAGTCACTACTACAAGAGAACATCTAGTCAAGGGTGGCAGCTGTAGAGGATGCCTGCAGGGCTCATGGAGAGTGACAACCTCTGGGGTCCCCTGTGGGTCCCTCACACTAGCACCCAGACTGTCTTGGGTCCTGGCTGGCTGTACATCTCCAGCTGTGATCCTCTAGCAAGGACTCACAACACTTACCCTGGCCCTGGGGCATCTAAGACTGGGAGTTTGTCCTTCAGATCTGGAATTTCCCAGCATCTAAGCTGGGAGGTTGGACCCACTGGCTGCTACCTTCACAAACAGTGGGTCTAACCTGGCTGCTGTCCTCCTCCCAGATGATTTTGTTTGCCTGAGGATATAAAGGGCAGGGAGGCTATCAGCTCCTCCGGAGTCCACCGGTGCCCCACTGTGCCGGACCCAGGGGCCTATGGGCACAACTAGTGACTCCTGTCTCAAATGCTCACGTGTGCACGCTGTGACTTGCTTTGCCTGGCAGCCTTTCTCTCCTTGCTTGCTCTTGGGGTTGGTGGGAGTTAAAAGGCAAAGGGCATTGGTAGCTGAAAAGAGAAGGGGAGGAAGCAAGACGCGGGATGAGTAGGGTGGAGTGGCTCTCTGGGAGGACGGGGCAGTAACTCGGAGTCTGAGTGGCAACTTAGAACCACAGAAGCTTTAAGTTGGGAGCCAAGCCTTCAATAAATGTCCAACATTTGTTGGATGAAAGCTGAGCCCCTCTCCTCACAGATGCATTACCAGGACTCTGAGAACAAGACATGTGTCACAACCCGGACTGACTTAGCCAGTGACAGGGAGCAAAATGACCTCATCCTTACAGGCTGAGCTCAGGGCCCCTGACAGGTCCTTCCATCCTGGCTGACAGGGATGGAAGGACCATCCTCAGAATATGCACTGCCTAGTCCTCCAGCACCCTGACATCCTCCAGAAAACAAAAGCCCATCCAAACTGTCCCAGGACCTCTCCACAGGAGGACAGGATAAGTCCAGAGAAACGCCTTTCATGGATGCCAGGAGATAGGAATCTGGTATCTGGATTGTGACTCACATGCATATATGCCTGTCCCTGTGTCCTGTTTCTGCACATAAGGTCATTTCCTTCCTTAGGGGCTGTGTGTGAGGTACAAGCCATTCATCCTGTTTAGTAAGAACCTAATTTTGCTGGAGCGGTGGCTCAATGGTTAGGAGCCCCGACCATGGATGCAAACGTCCCCAGTTCAAATCCCAGTGACTGCTTGATGTGGGCTGGAGAGATGGCTCAGTAGTTAAGAGCACTGACTGCTCTTCCGAAGTTCCTGAGTTCAAATCCCAGCAACCACATGGTGGCTCACAACCATCCCTAATAAGATCTGACGCCCCCTTCTGGTGTGTCTGAAGACAGCTACAGTGTACTTACATATAATAATAAATAAATCTTTGAAGAAGGAAAAGAAACAAAACCTAGTTTCTTACCCTTATTTTAAAATAATTTCTCATTCAAAGAAGAGTTGTTAAGATAGTACAGAACATTTGCATCCACCCTTCATCTCGCTTCCTCTGACTTCAGCAACTTATTTGTTGTTTCTTCTGAAACAGGGTTACACTATACAGCTCAGGCTGGCTTGAAACTCACTGTGCCATCCAGGTTGGACTCCTCTTGACTCTGGCCCCCAGGGCAACATGTGCCACCACACCCAGCCCTGATGTTATCAGTGTAAATTACCCATAATGCACTTATCAAAGACAGGAAATTAACATTGGCCAAAGTTCCAGTGGTGTCCTCTTTCTGTTTTCTGATCCAGTCCAGTATCCCGCTACACTTAGGTGTCCCGTCTCGGTCTCCATCGTGAGGCGGCTTCTCAGGCTTCCCTGATCTTTCCTGAACATGATGTGCTTCATGTGTTGTTTTGATGGATCTCTGTCAGCTTGAGTTTATGTAATTTTTCTCATGATCAGATTGCACTATGCAGTTTTGGATAAGAATGTAACAGAAGTGAAATATATTACAGGCATCCAACCAGGTATATAATACTGGTAATATGTGATTGCTAGTGATGTGGACATCAGTCATCTGGTTAAAGTTGGTGTGTGCTGGATTTTTCCACTATTATTATTATTATTATTTTCCCTTTCATAGTTAATAAATATTTGAGGGGAGACATTTGAAGATAATACAAACTTTTACCCCCTGAGTTTAATATAGATCTTTAAACAGTGACAAAAATGTCTAGTACTGAAGTATTTGCCTAGTGGCAACCTGAGATTATTCTGAAAACAAATGCTTCCCCTCAGTAGCCATTTATTTTTGTGTATATTTATTCATGTATTACATTCATTCATATATATTTATTCACATATTTATTCATGGAAGCATGGGCTCACACCTACTTATTTAATCTAATCAGTTAAGTCTAATGCTATCCAGAATATTCTGTAGTTCTGGCTATCTGACCTTGGACCAAATTACTTTCCATGTTAAGGAAAAAGAAATGTAAAAATACCAGGTGAGGGTTTTCTGTCTCTGGACTCTGGTCTAGAAGAGTTTGAAATGACCCTGGGACAGGAGTGTGACCCCTATGTAGTAACTAAGTTACCCATAAGGGGTGTCTGGGCAGGAACAGAGAGAGGTAAGGAAGTGTGGGGTTTGTGATGGGGAGATTCTGTTGGGCAAGGAGACCCACACAAAGCTCTATCTCTAGGGTCCTGAGTTCATCTTTCAGTGCTATACCTGGGCAAACTCAGATGCCTCCTGCCCTTGAGCTGAAGTACCTGGGAGGACAGGCCAGGGCAGGGCCTGGGCGTGAGCTTCTCTTACCTGCTTTCCTCATAGAACACCATTAGGCGGTCCTGGCCTTAGTTTACAAATTAGAAACATTTAGCCTCATGTGATCCAGACCCAGATCCTCCTAGACTTTGTGCTTCACGGACCTCGAGGGAATCCTGTGTACTAAGGGCCAACCTGCTCAATAGACCCTTCAGTAACCTAAGATGGGGGCCGCTGTCTGGCCATGGCTACATTTGTCCTCTTCTGTCCTATATCCCTGGGAGCCTGGGGATGAGGTAGTTGTGGGTGTAACCACTCACTCAGATCCTGCAGCAAAGGGCCTGTGCCCCTGGAGGCACCAGCCTTGTGCCACCCCTCCTGGGACCAGGACACAGATGTCACTCATACTCCCAAGGTAGGCCAAGTTTCCGGAGGAACATGGTGGGCCCCACTCCAAGCTCATAGGGAGCTTCTGGGAATGAGAAGCGAACAGAGACACTGACTAAGCCAGTATGGGGCCGGCCACTCCAAAAGACTTCATCTTGTAGATGACCTTAATACAGACTATTTCCTCTGGGGGTCTAGGTGGGCCTGGCCAAGGGATAGAGTAAAGTAGCAGGCATTTTGCTTCCTTCTTCCCTTGTTACTGGTGTTGTTCAGGTCAGAGCCTGGAGCCTGTCCTGATAAGTCCTAGCAAGCCACTCATCCTGATAAGCAAGTACCGCTGAAAAACAGGAAGAGGAGATTATTCAGTGAGGCCACATTGGGAAGATGAACTAGAAGTCCTGAGACAGCCAGGCGCATACCTTTAATCCCAGCACTTGGGAAGCAAAGGCAGGCAGATCTCTGTGAGTCAGAGGCTGGCCTGGTTTACAGACAGAGAGAGTTCCAGGACAGCCAGGACTACACAGAGAGACCCTGTCTCGAAAAACCAAGGGGAGGGGGGAGAAGTCCTGTGACACAACCTCTCAAAGTCTACCAGTGGGGTTCTGCCATGAGGCTCAGGTCTAAACAGAGGGTAGGGGGTCTGCTCGGCTAAGGAGTCCTGTCAAGGTGTGGTCCTGCTCGTCAGCACTGCCTGGACTCCAGGCTCTCCTGCAAGGTAGACAGACCGGTTGTCAGAACTGTGTGAGATTTAGTTCCAGAAGCCCAAGGAGGCCTTCTGGCTGTCACCAGCATCCCAGCCTTTTTCTTCTGCCAGGAACTCCCAGGAAAATTACAATTTCACAGTTTCAATAGTCTGCTATAGTCTTCTGTACTACCGGTTATGCCACAATACTGCTGGTGGCCAGGATGAGACACTTGTGCCCTCCCTTGAGTCATTAAACTAAAACAATGGGCCCCAAGACATCACAAGGACAACTTGGCTCACAAGATGGCGTGGATATAAACTAAATTGCTCAGTACTCGGATTTGCCCTCACGGTTCCAAAGACAGTGTGCCAGTCAGACGATTTCCAATCAGCCTTCAGAAAGTGTGCTTTTGCCAGTAAACAGAGGAAGACTCAGGAACCAGCCCTGGTGCCAGTGTATGTGGTGTGGTGTGGTGTGGTGTGTGTGTGTGTGGTGTGTGTGTGTGTGTGTGTGTGTGTGTGTGTGTTTCCTTGTTTATAAACCGCTTCGTCGTTACCTTGCAGCTGTGTTCCTCTGACAACTGCCTCTGGGATGTCAGAACACACCTTTGTTCTCAGGCTGCCTCACCTGCACCTGCTGCCAAGTCTCAGGATAAACAGACTTTGTCCATTCCTCTCAGTGGGTCACAGAAGCCAAGGGCAGAGCCCAGGGTGGAATGGTGACAGGCAAGATGGTCAGGAAAAGGCTGGCTGGCAATACCATGGGCCCCAGGCGCCCTTGCCGTCCCTCCCTATTGCTGGCCATTTTCTTATGTATAAGGACTGTGCTGGCACCTGACACATGTCTCCAGAGCCCAAAAGAAATACAAGAACCTCCATTTGTGGCCTAGTCAGTGTAGAGAGGAGTTGGGTGGAGAGGGATCTGGAGAATGGATGGATTCACTTTTAATTATAACCCACAAGTTCCCTAACCCACTCTGCTCTTATAAGAAATATGGGTAGCCAAAGCTGGCAGCTTTTGCTTGGTATTTGCAAGATAAGAAGCAGGCAGATGTAGCAGCTTATGGTTGCAATCCTAGCACTAAGGAAGCAGAAACAGGAGGAGCCCAAGTTTGAGGCCAGCCTGGACTACCAGAAGAGATCCTTTTCTCAAAAATAAATAACTAAATAAATCACTGGTCCTGGGGCCAGGCTCGTACTGATACCTTTGAGTGGGATACCTCTGAGCAGGTGCTGGTACAACAAACCCACCCTGTGTGTTCACAGGCCCAGGGGAGGGCCTAGGAGAGCCATGGTAGACCCTGATCCCAAAGGGACAGATTCAGGTCCCCAAGGCCTCTTCTCCTTTCCACAGCTCCCTCTCCAACCTCACCTTGCTGCTTTGACTTTGGGTTCACAGCTGTTAGCAGACTCTCATGACCTGTGTCCATTGCTCTAACCCAGAACGTGGAAGGCCTGAGTCAGTAAAAGAGGTTTTCTTTAAAATTTGGGACCCAAAAGAGAAAATTTTTTTTAGCTCATGTCCACCTTACCTATATAGTAGTATTGCAATTTTCAGAAAGAATTAAACAAAAACCTACATAGGAGGCTGGGGCTGTCAACAGCTGAAGTGTTAGAGTTTGAACTCTGATAATGTATAAATTGGATGTGCTAACCCACACCTGAAATCCCAGCACTCAGTAGGTAGAGACAGGATGGCCCAGGCCTCTTGAATACTAGGTGAGTGCTATAATGATGAAATGCATCTCCAGCCCCAAACTTTTTAGTTGTGGCTAGCCTCGGGTAACCTCAGAACTCCTCACTGGCACCTCTCTGCCCATTGTAGCTTTTTCTTTAACCCAATCAAAAGGAAGGCTTTGCAAACATCATTAGGTTCAGAAGTCTCTTGTTTCGGTTATTTAGAAAGAAAAATATGAGCTGGGTATGGCGGCACATACCATTAATCCCAGCACTTGGGAGGCAGAGGCAGGCAGATTTCTGAGTTTAAGGCCAGCCTGGTTCACAGAGCAAGTTCCAGGACAGCCAGGGCTATACAGAGAAACCTGTCTCAGAAAAAAAAAAAAAAAAAAAAAGATGAGAAGGGGAAAGAGGAAGAGGAGGAGGAGGAGGAAGGAGGAGGAGGAGGAGGAGGAGGAGGAGGAGGAGGAGGAGGAGGAGGAGGAGGAGGAGGAGGAAAAGAGAACCAAAGTATTTGCAAATCATGCATAACTCCAGCTCCGGCGGATCTGATGCCTTCTTCTGAGCCACTATGATATGGAAGAATGTGGTGGAGAGATGGGAGAGAACGGAAGCAGAACAGTTTGAGCATCATGAAGAGAGGTGGAACTGGAGGCTGGAGGGGGAGAGGCCTAGGCCTGCCCTGCCACCTGAGGCCTTGGTCCCAGTCCACGCTGCAGCTGAGGTCTGGGTCTGTGACCATGTACGAGCAGGGGTCTGTGTCGGTGTCTGTGGCTCATATCACCACTACAGACCGTGCAGAGGTCCCGGGTCAGAGCTGTGCAGAGCTGGCCCCACCCTTCACCAGCTGTGGCATTCCGGAGAGCCGGCCCCTCTCCTCATGGTGCAGCACTCCCAGTCCCTGCGCCTCGCCTAGGCAGCACAGTAGAACTGGCTCTGGTGGCACGGGTTCCAGTGAGCCTGGCCCGAGGGCACGAGCACGGGAGAAGTGGCCCTGCCCCTTGCTGGCTGAGACAGTGGGTGAACTGGTCAGGGCAGCCCTGGACAGCGTTCCCTGGTGGTGTGGGTGCAGGTGCAGGCGAGCTGGTGGGCTGACCAACTCAGCTACCATCCAAACCCAGATCCGGGGCTGTGAGTTGGCCCACCTCAACATCTACCTCATCTATGAATGGCTGGAGCTCTTGAAAGGGCTGGTCCCGCAGATCCAGAGTTGCAGGGTCCCCATGACGCACGGCTGCAACAGGATGTCTGAGAGGAGCCCAGGTGAGGGTTCAGTACAGAGTGTAGCAGACGCCAGGGGCTTCAGACTAGACCTATGACTCACTGCCATGAACATTTGCACGTAAAGAAGTGTGGACCACAGGGAATACTGTGTGACACGCTGTGACACACTGCAGATTCCACGATGAGCTGTTTTTTATGTTTTGTTTTGTTTTGTTTTTATTTCCTTTTGAGTGGGAGATTGTGAGGGCAAGGGGCAGATTAGCTGGGATGGGGAGATGAGAGAAATTGGGGTGTGTGATGTGAAACTCACAAAGTATCAATAAAGAGTTAAAAACAAACAAACAAACAAGCAAACCTTTATGTAAAAACATATGTGATAAAGGACTTGTATCCAGAATGTGATGTAAAATTCTTACTATTTAATAATGAAAAGGCAAGGCCAACTTTTCAAAAGAAGAAAAAAAATCATTTGGTTGTTTTGGAAAATAAGTTTTTCTCTACGCCAAAGAGGATTTACAAATCAGTAAGTAAATGAAAAGATTCTCAGACTTTCCAAACAGCAGTGTGATTATACACCACGGGTCTGCTTCTTGATGAAACAAACCTGACTGGTTCTCTCTCTCTCTCTCTCTCTCTCTCTCTCTCCCTCCCTCCCTCCCTCCCTCTCTCTCTCTCTCTCTCTCTCAAGAAAAGTTAGAGTAACAACCCATTTCTTTCTTTTCTTTTCTTTTCTTTTCTTTTCTTTCTTTCTTTTCTTTCTTTCTTTCTTTTCTTTTTTTTTTTTTTTTTTTTTTTTTTTTTTTTTGGAGACAGGGTTTCTTTGTGTAGTCCTGGCTGTCCTGGAACTCACTCTGTAGACCAGGTTGGCCTCAAACTCAGAAATCTGCCTGCCTCTGCCTCCCAAGTGCTGGGATTACAGGTGTGGGCCACCACGCCGGGCTAACCATTTCTTCAGTCACACCCTGACACAGGCAGATGGATACAGCCAAGAAAACAGAGTTTTTTTGTTTTGGTTTGTTTGTTTGTTTGTTTGTTTTTGGTTTTTCGAGACAGGGTTTCTCTGTGTGGTCCTGGCTGTCCTGGAACTCACTCTGTAGACCAGGCTGGCCTCGAACTCAGAAATCCACCTGCCTCTGCCTCCCAAGTGCTGGGATTATAGGCATGCGCCACTTCCACCCGGCGAAAACAGAGTTCTTATTATTCCCTGTGACTCACACTCACAGCGTGTCATCACAAAGACCACCAGTGCCTGCCTCACCTCATCCCTCCATCCCGTGAGCTCTGGGTTGCAGGGACTAAAACCCTGGCGAAGTCAGCCGGGAACTTAGCGGCTGCCGTCCTTGTCCACCCAGCCCCTCTGCAAACAGTGGCAGCTCTGTCCACCAGCCATTGGGTTTAGAATCCCAGGGCCTTGATTGCTTTTTCCCTTGCTAATTTCTGGAGCACAGGTTCTATGCGAGAGAAGCAAGTCAAGCCAGAAAGCAAGCCAAGCCGGAACCCCTGTCCTGCAGTTGCGGGGGTGGGGGTGGGGTGGGGGTGGGAGTTGGGCACCAGCCAAATGCCCCGAAGTGTCTGCACACTCATGGAGAGCTGTCACCCTGGGAGAAATGGGCCACTTTCCCTGCCCACTGCTCTTAAGGTGGATGAAGGTGGCTCAGAGAACACCGGGCACTAAAGCTGTCTGCACACGGCGGACGGGCAGACCGGAGAAGCCTCAGGTGGCAGAACAATGGAGACGCTGTGGTAACGAAAACGTATCTCTAAATAGAGCCGCAGCTAACCCACGGAGTGCCTCATCGCCAGGAAACAACCATCCAAAAAAAGCAGCTGAGAGCAGCCATCCTGAGGTCAGTGCAAACCTCAAAACGACTCCACCCAGTATCCCAACCAGAGGTAACCCGGCTTAGTGGTAAACATCAGCAAAAACTGCTTTCATCCCGCCAGGAAGTGACACAGCCTTATAAAACTGAAGTGAACTGTCAACCAGCTTCTGCTTCTTCCGTTTTTAAAAAGTTACAATCTCTTATCTAGCGCGTGCGCATGTGTGTGTGTGTGTGTGTGTGTGTGTGTGTATACCCGTGCAGCACGAGGGGGCATGTAGAGCTCAGAAAACAACCTGCGGGACTCAGTTCTCCCCTTCCTCCCTGAGGGGAACAGGGATCAGTCTCAGGATCGGATCGGGCTTGACACCTGATCTGTTTTTATCCCTGAAGCCATCTTGCCAGCCCCTGCTTCGTCACTTTTAAATGAATGGGTTGAACGGTCCACTCCAAAATATTTACCTACTTACACTATTTCACATTTTAATAATGCCTTCAATGCTTCTTTAAGTTTCATCTGAATCTGTCTACGTTTATTGATGCCTATGCGTGAGATGAGAAGAAACTGGAAAATGTCACTCCCACGGCGGAGAGAGGAAAGGAGGCAACACAGGCTGCGCTGAAGGACCTGTCGGATTTAATAAAAGATGCCGGAGTAATATGTCCAGAGAACTGAAGGAAACGGTCATGCTAGAAATAAAAGAGGCATGGAGACCGTTCTCATCAAGCAAAGAATGCCAGGAAAGAGACAACAGGTTTTATATATATATATATATATATATATATATATATATATATATATATACACACACACACACACACACACATACACACACAATTTATATATATATATACAATTTTTATATATATATCAAATTTCTATCTATCTAGAGAGACAGACATGTATGTGCATATATGTAAATAAGAATATATGAAGGTATGTATATATGCATATATATGAAACCCTGGAATGAAAATAAGCAAGAGCTAAAAGTGAAAATCCCGAAAGAGTGCTGGTGAAGAATTGGACTGGCAAAAGGACAAACCAACAAACTTGGAGTTAGAAGGTTGGAAATTATATAATTCAAAGAAAAAAGTCAGGGGAAGAAATAAGAAATACACCGAGTCTCGGGGAAACACGGGATGCCTCTAAGCACACCAATATACACACAATGGGAATATTAGAGGGAGACAAGACCGGGAAAAAAATACTCCAAGAAATGGCTAAAACCTCTTACAGTTTCGATGAAAAAAAAAATGTTATTCTCCACATCTCAGAGGCTCAAACTCCAAGTAGAATAAAACAAAGAAATCCGCATTCTTATGTGTTATAATAAAAATACAAAAAGACAAACCCAAAGGAGAAAGTTTGAAAAATATGCAGCAAAAATATGACTTGTCACATACAGGAGAAGTCATACTCGATTAACTTATCACATCCATAAATCAGAAAAGACAAAAGGTGATGTCACTGGTGGGGTGACAGCCACTGGGGAGGTGGCAGCCACTGGGGGGGGGGTGGCAGCCACTGGTGGGGTGGCAGCCGAATTGCCGAAAGAGAATAAGATTTCAGCCAGGCTTTCTCTATCTGGCGAAGATATCTTTTAAAGCTAAAATAAAGGAGCTAAAGAGATGGCCCAGTGGTTTGGGTGTACACTGCTCTTGCCCAGGATGAGAGTTCAATTCCCAGCACCCATGTTTGGCAGCTTACAAACCCTTGTACCTCCAGCCTTAGGAGATCTGACATCCTCTTCTGTCCTCCATGTCCCTGAATTCACACAGGCACATACATGTAAATAAAAATAAATGTGTTTGTTTTTTGTTTTTGTTTTTGTTTTTTTTTTTGTTTTTTTGAGACAGGGTTTCTCTGTGTAGCCTTGGCTGTCCTGGAACTCACTCTGTAGACCAGGCTGGCCTCAAACTCAGAAATCTGCCTGCCTCTGCCTCCCAAGTGCTGGGATTAAAGGCATGCACCACCACCACCTGGCTAAAAATAAATTAAGACTGTTTCTGGCAGTGCTACATTTGAAGAAATCTGTTTAGGAATAAGCATCATCAAAAATTTCAAAATGTATGCTCTGAAAACTTTAGGACATCATTAAAAGAAATTAAAGATATAAATAAAAAGACATTCCATATTCTGTTCATGAAACAGAAAACACATGGTCAAAAATGTCAGTAGTCCCCAAATTGATCAGTGCATAAAATGCAAAAATAATTCAACATTGAAAATCATTAGAAAATGCCCATCAAAACCACGGTGAAAGACCTCCTTATATCTACCTGGTTGGTCAAAATTAAAGAGGTATATACTAGCAAGTGCTGCAGAGAGTTTGAAAGAGAACAAGATTTCAGCCAGGCTTCCTCTATCTGGCGAAGATATCTTTTAAAGCTAAAATAAAGGAGCTAAAGAGATGGCCCAGTGGTTGGGGTGTACACTGCTCTTGCCCAGGATGAGAGTAACTTCACTGTTAATGGGGTTATAAAATGAAATGGCCACTTTGGAAAACAGAGAGCTCCCCTAAGGACGGAACATATATTTACCATATAACCCAACTATGATATTAGTATGGGAAGTACATTAAATTTCCTAAGGGAAATGAAAATATATGTCTACACAAAATCTTCTACATAAACACAGATGATAATGTTGTACACAGTAGCCCCAAACAGTGCAATGTCTACACATTTAGATAACCCCACGCCATATTGATACTATGAATATTATCCATCAATAAAAAGGAATGAGGTGCGGACCCAGGCTTCCATCATGTGGTGAACCTTGAAAGCATCCCACCATATGAAAAGGCCTATGGTAAAAGACAGCACATCAGGTCGAGAATGTGGCTCGGGGTCAGCGTGCTTGCCCAGCGTGGACAAGGCCTGCAGTTCTGTCCCTAGGACTACAAAACAAAACAAAAGCAGCCAAATTAAAGACTGTATTGTATGAACCATCCCCAGTAAAGAAACCCACATGTTCAGATACTGGATGAGAGTGTCTGGGCTGGGAAGAGAACTGAACAGGGTTGCCCGCTGATGGGCTTGAGAGCTAGTTCAAGAGTGATGAAATACTCAAAAGTAGAAGATGTTGGACTGGGGAGCTGCCTCCGTGAGTAAAGTGCTTGCAGCACAAACATAAGGGCCTGAGTTCGGGTCCCCAGAACCCATGTAGAGCCAGGTGAACTATTATGTGGCTGTGATCCCATTCTTCCTAGGGTGAGATGGGAGGTGAAAACAGGAATCCCTAGAAGCTCAAGGGCCAGTTAATCAGGCAGACACAATGGCAACCAAAAAGAGACCTTGCCTCAAACAAGGCCAGATGTTCCAAGCTCTCCTCTGACCTCCACACAAGGACCATGACAATCAGGCACCATCACTGTCACACAGAAACAGATACACATACTATCACTATCACACAGAAACACACACACACACAGAGATACATACATACATGCACATTCACACATACACATACTATATCAAACAGAAACACACACGCATGCATATGCACACATACACATACTATCATCACTACCAAATGGAAACACGCATACATGCATACATGCATGTGCACACACGTATACAAGCTCACCAAGGCCTGAAGACAGCACACACTCGATTCTGTGGCAAAATCAAGAACTGCAGAGCTGCACAGTTTACATACAAGTGTGACTTCTGTCACGTAAAGTATATCTCAACAAACCTATTAATAACAAAAAGGAATTAAATGCTCAGGGTTTTTGTTTGTTTCTGTTTGTTTATTTTGCAGATGGTCAAGAAATTTCACATCCAAGTTATAAGGAAAGAGCTGGGGTGGAAGCCCTTGTGGGTAACTGTTGCCTCTTCCTTCCCGGGAGGAGGCTAACCTGAGAGGGCACTGTAGAGACATGTTGCTCGTTCTTAAATGGACCGATGCTAATTTCTTATTCAGTCATCTCTGGGACTAAAGTCTGTTTATAGAAGGATTTTAGACCTTGTGATAAGAACTTTTCTAGCTCTTTTCATACCTGGATGAAAGAAGTTTTATTTGTAAGAATATCTTTCCTCAAGTTAGGTTCACAAGTAGACACTTTATTATCTGCGCAATTTGAAGTCATGGCACCTTACATATACATACATACATGTACATTCACACATATACTTACTATATCAAACAGAAACATAAACATACATGCATACATATGCACACATACACATACTATGACTATCAAACAGAAACACATGCATACATCCATGCATGCATGCATGCATGAAGTCATGGCACCTTAGCACAGAGGTATGGGGTATTTAAGAGGGAACCTTTCCTTAAAGAAGTTTGCTTGCACTTGCACTTTCTGTCTCAGGAGGGACTTGGGTCTCATCTTTGAAGATGGCAGAGCAGGTGGACTGGGGAGATGCCTCCATCCCTAAGGTGGCTGCCTTGAAAGCACGGGGACTATGTTCGGATCCCAAATGCCCACATAAAAGCCTGACATGATAGCGTGGTTCTGTAATCCCAGTGCTGGCAAGGGCGTGGAAACAAGCAGATCCCGCTGGCCTAGCCAAATGGCAAGTTCAAGCTTAGTGAGAGACCTTGTCTCAAACTATACACAGTAGAGGAAGACCCCCACATATACACACACCGCCACATGGACCTCTGGCCTCCACATGCACAGGCATGTGTACCTGTGTACCTACATGAAACACATGCATATACCTCACATACACACAATTACTTTTTTAATAAGGAAGCAGGCTGATAACAGTGTACGAGAGGCAAGGTCACATATGAGAAGTGTCAGCATTCAAAAAGCCTGTGCTCTTTGCTTAGTCAGCGTCAGACTGCCTTGCAGGGTTTTCAGTTTTGTGCAGGACTTATCTTTATGGTCTTTTATAGCTTTGGTACAAGCTGAAACTGCCAGACTTGAACTAGTGAGAGAGTTCAAAATCAAAGGTGTCTTTCAAGTACAGTGCTTTCAAGTACAGACCACACTTTGCTGTTACTCCAAACTTGGTCAGTATTCATTCATCAACAGTTTCAGAATGTACCAAGTGTCCAGCCCCATGTCATTCTAGAGTCTAAAACACTATCGTGATAATTATCTAGGCATGAGAGCACGACCCTTCTGATGAAGGGTAAGGCAGGCTGCCTTTTTCTTTCCCTCTAGCTAGAGGGCAAGGACGATGTAGCTCAGAGCAGAGCCTGCTAACAAGGATGCTGGCCTCATGCAGACACACGTGCATAGCTGGTCTGTCTTGCTCGACCTTGAGCTTTTATGAAGGAAAGAACTATGTCCTGCGCCTAACATGTACCCTGGCCTGGGGCAGGTGTTTAATGTCAGCTGAACAAATGACTAATTAATTCCTTTCATCGGTCCACTAAAAAAAGAATTTGGATGGGTCCCTTCATCGCTCCAGTGCCTTCATTTATTCACTTATGAAACGAGAAAAAAAGAGCATTCATTCCATAGGACAACACTGAGAGCTCTTTTTTTTTTTTATTTAAAATATCTTTTTCTGTTTTTTTATTAGATATTTGCTTTATTTACATTTCAAATGGTATCCTATTTTCGAGTTACCCTTCCGGAAAAAACCCTATCCCATCTCCCCCTCCTCCTTCCCCTCCCCCCAATTTCCTGACTTGCATTTCCCTATTCTGGGGAATCAAGCCTGCACAGCACCAATGGCCCCTCCTCTCATTGATGTCTGAAATGGTATGTAGCTGCATATGTAGCTGGAGCCATGGGTCCCTCCATGTGTACTCTTTGGTGGTTTAGTCCCTGGGAGCTCTGGGGGTACTAGTGGCTACATATTATCCTCCTGCAGGGCTGCAGACCCCTTCAGCTTCTTGGGTCCTTTCTCAAGCTGCTCCATGGAGGACCCTATGCTCATTCTATTGTTTGGCTGTGAACCATGGGTATTTTGACCCACTCTCCAATAAGGATCAAAGTATCCACACTTTGGTCTTCCTTCTTCTTTAGCTTCATGTGGTCCATGAGTTGTATCTTGGATATTCCAAGCTTTTGAGCTAAGATCCACTTATCAGCGAGTACATACCATGTGTGTTCTTTTGTGATTGGGTTACCTCACTCAGGATGATATTTTCTAGCGCCATCCATTTGCTTAAGAATTTCATGAATTAGCCAGGCGTGGTGGCGCAAGCCTATAATCCCAGCACTTGGGAGGCAGAGGCAGGCGGATTTCTGAGTTCGAGGCCAGTCTGGTCTACAGAGTGAGTTCCAGGACAGCCAGGACTACACAGAGAAAACCTGTCTCGAAAAACCAAAAAGAAAAAGAAAAAAAAAATCCATGAATTCATTGTTTTTAATAGCTGAATAGTACTCCATTGTGTAAATGTACATTTTCTGTATCCATTCCTCTGTTGAGGGACATATGGGTTCTTTCCAGCTCCTGACTATTATAAATAAGGTTACTATGAACATAGTGGAGCATGTGTCCTTATTTCATGTTGGAGCATCTTCTGGGTTTATGCCCAGGAGTGGTATAGCTGGGTCCTCAGGTAGTGCTATGTCCAATTTTCTGAGGTACTGCCAAACTGATTTCCAGAGTGGTTTTACCAGCTTGCAATCCCAATAGCAATGGAGGAGAATTTCTCTTTCTCCAGATCCTCTCCAGCATTTGCTGTCCCCTGAGTTTCTGATCTTGGCCATTCTGACTGGTGTGAGGTGGAATCTCAGGGTTGTTTTGATTTGCATTTCCCTGATGATTAAGGATGTTGAACATTTCTTTAGGTGTTTCTCAGCCATCCAGTATTCCTCAGTTGAGAATTCTTTGTTTAGCTCTGTACCCCATTTTTAATAGGGTTTATTGAAAGCTCTTGAAGAAATACAGCATATA
This sequence comes from Apodemus agrarius, assembly GCA_964023405.1. Classification (NCBI taxonomy): domain Eukaryota; kingdom Metazoa; phylum Chordata; class Mammalia; order Rodentia; family Muridae; genus Apodemus; species Apodemus agrarius. Next base: position 38,144,253 of record OZ030015.1, on the reverse strand, counting down.
CACTAAGCACCCGGTACACTATAGTCACTGGGTATGGTGGCATAGGTCTGTAATCTCAGCCCTTGAGAAGATCAGAAGTTCAAGGTCTTCCACAGATACATAGCAAGTTCAAAGCCAGCCTGGGCTATTTGAAACTTCATCTTAAGAAACAAAAGAAAAACCCACTATGGTTGTTACTCTTATTATGATGAATGTTGGGAGGCACAGGAAGCTGAGAGTGACCTTTCATCTCTTCTTGTTTGTTTGTTTTCCTCCCAGCACTGTAAGATTGAATCCAGAACTTGTGTTTGCTGGGCAAGCACTCTACCATTGACCTACATCTTCAGATTGTTCTTCATGACCTTCTTGCCTGGTTTTTATCTATTGAAACAGAACTGAAGGGCATATGATCCAGCTAGGTAGATGGAAACCTGTTTTGTTGTAGGAACCTCAGTCTTAGACCCTGAGGATCTAGGGGTGCACATCCAGTATCCCTCCCCCTACATAGCTTGAGCCAGCTGGTTGCCACATTTCACACTTTCACCAGAGAGGAGATGGGGAGTTCACTTTGGAAACATTTATGTTTGGTTTAAAAGAACATTCCCGAAGTGATGCCAGCCAGCTGGTTACTGAGGCTTCTGCCTTTAGGTTCTGATCCTCTGACTGGAAGTGTGTTTGTGTGCTCATGTATGTATTCAAATGTAGGGAGCAGTTCTGTCCCATCAAGAGAAATCAGTCTTCCAACAGATATACTACAGCATTGGTACTACAGGGAGTGGCTTCCCCAACAACAGACCTTTGGGTAGAAGGGCTTCTCTTTGGAATATTGCTTGGTTTACTGGACTACACCCCCATAAGCTGCAGCTAAGATTTATCACAGCTTTACAAAGCAACCCCTTGGGCACAAAAGCCTTCAAAAGAAACTAGAGCCCAGGTCTAACCATGGGCAGCCATATTGTTTAACCTTTACCTTTACTTTTATCTTTATCAAGGTTCTGAAAGACATACAGTACCCTGTATGACTACTGGGTGTTCATGGCTGGTCAGGACACCTTATTGGGCACCTCTTCCTTCTCATGGAGGAAAAGAGATCTATATCCAAGGCCTCCAGGAAAGAGAGTTGCAGGGAGCTAGTCCAATCTCACCCCTGACCTCAGCACCCATCCTTCTGTCCAGAAAGAACAGGTTTGATCCCTTCACCTGAGTCTAGCTTCATGGTGTACAGCCTGTGTAGTAGCCACACAGGACCACACTTGATCACATTATTCTGCTTTGTGTGTTTTGAAATTTTGTCTTTCTTTAAAAGCTTTTTCCCCCCAACGGCTTGCTGTAAAGCACAGGCTAGCCCCAAAACTCTTGCTCCTCTAGACTTGTACCACCATGCCTGGATAAAAACCCTTAATTTCAGAGTCGAGGAAGATGACTCAGTCCATAAAGTGTTTGCCATGCAAGCAGTATGACTTGAGTCTGAGCCCTAGAACCCATGTGAAAAAGCTCAGCATGTAGAAGTATGTCTGTTATACCAGCACTGGGAAGGGGTGGGCAGAGAGATCCCTAAGGCTTTCCTGACCAACCAGCCTTGACTAAATAGCAAGCCTCAGGTCTCCTGAGAGACCCTGTCTCAAAAAATAAAGTGGGTGGCACCACCTGAGGTGCAATATTTGATGTTGACCTCTGATGTGTACATTTGCAGAGAGAGAGAGAGAGAGAGAGAGAGAGAGAGAGAGAGAGAGAGAGAATGAGAATTCCTGCTACTGTTTTTGCTCATGCTGGGTCTGGTTCCTCCTCCAACTGCCTTTCTCTTTCCTTTCAGTGTCTTAAGTCCTTTTATTTATTTGGTTGGTTGAGTTTTTGAGACAGGGTTTCTCTGGTAGTCCTGGCTGTCCTGGAACTTGCTCTGTAGACTAGGCTGGTCTTGATCTCAGAGATCTGCCTGCCTCTTCCTCCCAAGTTCTAGGACTAAAGGTGTATGTCACCATGCTTGTCATGAAGTCCTTTCTTTGCCTTTCAAAGTCCTGACAGTGAAGCAGTTAAAAAGAAAAACAAAACAACGATGACAACAACAACAACAACAAAAACCCCACAAAGCAGAGAACATCCTACTTGGAAACTGTTTGCTGCCTAGATGCAGCTGGAGTAGTGATGGTTGGTGGCTGGCATGGTAACACCTCTGCTGGCATAAGACTTGTTGGGTGCTGTACACGGCTGAGCTAGGTAACAGCAGCCTTCTCTCTATAGTCCTAAGCAATTGTCTCCTGGTGTCACAGTCCTGGAAGAAGAGTGGGCTTGCCTTGGAGATATAGTGGTGTCTCTCTGTGTCAAGGGTAGGATTCAAAGCTGCCTTCCAAGCTTTGGCCAGCTAGTTTTGGAAGAAGATATCCATTCATTCAGGTACATCTCGCTTACTACTCCCTTCTGGTCCGTAGGCTGACAGAGCATAGGAGTCTGGCTAGACAGCAGTAGAAGGCTTGTTGTCTGTCTAGTCTCCCAGAGTTCATTCAGGGACCCCAGGTCCATTTTGATTCCTGAGTAATTATTTGTTTAACTTTATGTAATTTATTAATATTATTGTGGGCGATTGATGGGAGGTGCTGTACCAGAGTGCAGGTGACAGTCAGAGGACAACTTTGCGGAAGTTGGTTCTCTCCTTCCGCCATTACACGAACTCCAAGAATTGAACTCAGATGTCCAGGCTTTCTCAGCAAGCACCTTAGCACTCTGAGTCATCTCGCTGGCCCCATTTCTGGGTAATTTGTAAGGAATGAAGGCTTGGACTGGCAAGATGGTTCAGTGAGGAAGAAGAGTACTTGCTGTGCAGGTACTTATGTACCTGAGTTCAAATCCCCAGGAGTCATGTAAAAAACACCAGACATAGCTGCACATGTCTGTAGCCCCAGCATTAAGGATTGGAGACAGGCAGATCCTGGGAGCTCATTGGCGAGCTAGCCTATCTAAATTGGGAGCTTCCAGTTCAGTGAGAGACCCTATTTCAAAGGAATACAGCAGAAAGTGATAGCAGAAGACACCTGACATCTTCTACCCTCCCACCCCCGGTACGGGTGGATGCACACTCACATATATGTAACACACACATAAATATATGTAAAAAACCACACTCACATGCCAATACATGTATAGAATAAAGGCTTATTCAGCTCCAGGTAATGAAGGCAGAGTTCAAGTTCAGTGGCAGTATCTGGAGCGAAACTTCTTGTACAGGACATTGGTAAGACAGAAAACCGTTAACCTAGACCTGTCCACTTCCCAAGCTGCTGTCCCTTTGGGTTAAGCTCCACCCTTATCACCTCATTTAACCCTAACCACCACTCCAAATTCTTACCTCCAAATGCCATCACTGAATTAAGTCTGTTTACTTGCTTAATACCTTACAATCGGGATTAAATTTCACCACGAGTTTTAGTGAACAGTCACACCATAGCAACCTCAGTCTAAATTGCCTCATACTGATCCCTGGAATGTTTCTGAGGGCTAGAGAGCTGGCTTCCTGGTCCATGATTTCCTTCTGCAGAGCCGTGCTTTGATACCCCAGCCAGCATCGGGGGTCCAGAGTGACCCTTCACGGAAGGAAGTCTCGAGGACTAATTCTTGAGTCTCAGGACTTAGGCAAGCTGTTGTTCTGCCGAAGGCTTAATTACTGTGGGTCATGGGGCCCTCCAAAAGGTGAGCTGTTAGGAAAAGATTGTCAAGCCGGCTCGCAAACCCCACGGCCAGAAGTAGGTCCTTGAGCAGGACACTCTGGTGTGACTTCTGGCCTGAGTTTTTATAACCTCCCTGACTTTCTGTTTTCCCTGATTGCCTTAGCTTTTTGGCTTATGCTTTTATTATTATTATTGGTTGGTTGGTTTCTAGAAAGACAACTCTGTAGTGCAGGATGAGATATGGGATGATGCATATGCCTGAGTTGATTTAAATCAACTATGCTTTGAGAGCAGCTATGGGGGACGAGAACAGAGCTGCTCCACAGAGCTGTGGGTGTAGGAAGCGTATCCAGGGGAGCGAGGGATAGTCCGGAGGCGAGGCTCCCTCTCAGCCGGATCATCTTGTGACACACTGTTCCCATACATACGGCAAGTCCAAAACACATAAACAAAGGTCGTGGAACACACTCTGAAATCTCTGCAGCCTCCCTTGGGACTGGGTTGAATTGACTTCAGAGGAAATCTGGGAACAGAAACTCTAGCTGAAACTGGTTTTATGGATCCAGCAGCAGGAACTTGTTAGCTTGGTGGCAGCCCACGGGGCTTTGTGGACTGGGAGGGGCCATACTGTTGGGAAGGCCGTGGAAAGGAGGGCAGAGGATTTGACGAGGGCGGCTTAGAGCACCCTTGCAAAGGGTGGGTAGGACTGGCACAGTGGTCCCTGGAATGGGTCAGATGCTCCATCAAGGTTTTAGGGGATAAGGGAGCCAACACTTTCCAGAGAAATCTGCTTTAAAAAAAATAAACTCACCCAGCACTGGGGCTATTTTCAATTTCCAGCAAAAAAACTTTTGAACCAATTGGCCATGTCTTACGCCCTACTTTCCTGACTTTTCAAATCCCCCGCCCCGTGCTAGGCTGCTTCAAAAGGACAAGGACTCCTTTGTTTCATACCGCTTCGTGGTTGAGGGTTCGCTGGCCTTCTTGATGCATTATATAAGCAGGTTGAAAACGAAGCTGCATCTCAGTGAGGGACAGTGGCACACCCCGAGCTACTGGTCACATTGAATGGCAGAGTCAAACCCAGAGCTATACGGCCTGTACCCTTTGCACAGAGCCAGCAGGCCAGCACAAGGGAGGGCAGTGCACCTGGCATCCATCTGGTGCTCCTTGGAGTGGGGCACGGGTGGGTCCTGCTGGAGGACTGGGCTCACGCTGCATGCTGTCTTGTTGGCAGTGGAATCTGGTGTGTGAGGATGACTGGAAGACACCCCTCACCACCTCCCTGTTCTTCGTAGGCGTTCTCTGCGGCTCCTTCGTGTCTGGGCAGCTGTCAGACAGGTAAGGACGCTGGATGGGGAGCGATGGGGTGTAGCCATGTATCATGTCAGCCTATCTTGACATAAGACCAAATTCATTGGCTTTCTACATAGAGAAGAACCCTCTAGGCACTGGGTAAACAATAGAAGGAGCCTAGCGCTTGAGGTGCTAGACCTGGGAAGAGGATTACAAGTTCCACTGTCAGCATGGACTCTTTATCAAGACCTTATCTGACTAACCAATTAGATAAATCTTTCCCAGATAAATCTACTGTTCGGTCTTGACTGGATCACCCCTACATGACAAGACCTTGCTTATCCACTGAGTGACAAGCTAGCAAAGTAAATAAAATAAGTCTTTCACAGACGGGACTCACACGTAACTCTAGCCTCAGCATCCTGCCAAGACCCGCTGCTGTCACGCTCCCAGGCTGAACTCACGGGGCTTTGGCCAGAGAGACGGAAGTAGCAACCTCGCTAGAAAGAAAAGTGGAGCGCTTGGATCACACGCCCCTTCACAGAACAGGATGCTGTTATCACTATTGCCCTACACTGGGCCCCCAGCTCTTGACAGGGCAGTGGGTAGGTGACAAGTCATTGCTGCACAAACAGCCAAAATCTAGAGTCAGGCCAAGCAGCCCCCGCTATGCACTCTCTGCGCCTGGGAGCTGAGCCACGGCTGGGCCTGCAGCCAGAGAACTGACCCAGGCTGGCTTTTGGCCGCCAGAGCTTGCAGGCCTCATGAGGACAAGATCGCAGTATCCTAAGTCGTGTTTACCTGCTCTAGATGTTCACCTTGTGGCCAAGGCAGGCAGCAGCGCTAGCTGGCAGTGTTGGACAAGGCTTCCTGGTGTTCTTACCCTCCCCAAAGCTTTAAAGCCCAGTGGGAACGGGGCAGGAAGTACCTGCCCATGCCCATCCTCCACCTGCCCATGGGTCATCACCAGAATGAAAATTTAAAGCTTAAGTTTACCAGTGACACAACAGACACGGCTGAGAATGACATCTTCCCTTAAAGTAGTTGTTTTCCATTTTAGAGACCCATAGACACACCTGGGAAACGTCATCGCACCCTGATACTCACACTGCATTGCAGATAAGACCTGGGCAAAGTGGGGCACTGGCATGAGCAGGAAATGCTCTTAATTTCCCCTAAGGCCTGTCCTGATAACCTCATCCTAAACTGAAGAGAGGTTAAATTGAAAAAACTCTTTGCACACCGAATACCACATGCTAGCTCAGCAAGCAGCCAGCCGTAGAGGGCCAGTTCCCTCCCCTCAGTGTCTGTCATCTGGGCAGCTCACTGTTGCTGCCCAGCATGGAAAGGCCCACAGGCCCTATCCCTGTCCAGCAGGGATAATGGAGAGAATCCAGGGGCAGCATTCAAAGCAGGTGTTTGGACCGAGTGTACAACACTTACCCACCTTTGTAGAGTCATGGCGTCCTAAGTTGAACCACTGTAAGTCAAGAACCGTCTGTCATTTTTAAAGCTCTCTGGGTGGTTCCAACTGCAGCCAAGGTTAAGAAGCAACAGCCCTTGAGGGGATTTCTAAATTTACAGAATTCCCTTGTGGGTGATAGAAGCAGTGTCTTCAAGCTGCACTTTGGAAATTTGTTTTGTTTTGTTTTGTTTGAGACATGCCCGGGATGGTTGGGTGTGGCCTCAAAATTGCTGTAACAGTGGCCTTAAGCTTCTGATCCTCCTGCCTCAGCCTCTCAAGTGCTGGGATTACAGGTATGCCCCACCACGCCCGGTCTTTCCCGTGCTGGGGCTCAAAGCTAGCGCTTCATTCACGTGCTGAGTAAGTGCTCCGTTCACTAAGCCACACCCCCAGCCCTCCTCCAGCTCCTTCTGAAGATCAGATTTGCCGATGTGACCCTCACAGAAGCTACCCCTCGTTTTCCAGAAGCAAGGCTTGGGACCTCAGAAGGGAGCTCCTGGGCAGATGGATGCTCCTCCGGGGAGGGGGCTGACAGAATGTCGCAGGGAAGGAAAAAAGAGAGAGACCCAAACATACATCTGCCTTGGTCCTGACACAAGACAGGGCCTTCAGTGAAGCTAGGCTTGGTGTTACAACTGACCCGGGATTACAGTGTGATGCTATGTTCTGTAGGTTTGGCAGGAAGAAAGTCCTCTTTGCCACCATGGCTGTGCAGACTGGATTCAGCTTCGTGCAGATTTTCTCAACCAGCTGGGAGATGTTCACTGTGTTGTTTGCCATCGTGGGCATGGGCCAGATCTCCAACTACGTGGTGGCCTTCATACTAGGTAGGAATGACTTTCGGGTTTCGACGCCCCTTCTTGCAACCCTGTAAAAAAAAGGTCAGGGAGGAGGGGGGGGCCACTGAGTGTGCAGCCCAAGTGTCCTCAGCCTGGAATACCTGTGTGTGGCAGAGGAGGATGCAGCTTTGGACACCTTGAACCAGTCACGGCAGGACAGGAGCTCACAGGGGGCCATCAGTATTGGGCCAGAATGTGTCCAAACACAAGAGCTTGAGCTGGGAAGAAAAAGCCACACAAAAGCTGAGACACGTTCTCGGGAGCAAGGGGCTGGGGACAGGAGGTCCTGGGGGGGAGAGACAACAGGACTACGGAGTCCTTGATCTGGGCTATGAAGGCTGGTGGCCTACAAAGGGACTTAGTGGGGTTGGTGGGGCATACACAGAGGAGGGAAAGGCACTTGCTGGGTGGCAGGGTTTTGTCCCACCTGGGCAGATCTGCTCTGGCCTGACACCCAGAGCATATGAGCTCTGCACGGGACAGCTGCGCCCCTCTGATAACAGTCCTACTGTGGGAAGGTCAGGCTGAGGGGGGCGGGGGGCAAGCCATCAGTTCCTAGGCCTTGCTGGGGCCCTAGACATGCTCCAGCTTTTCTGGGAGAGGAAATGAGGTGAGCTTCGTGGAAGCTGTTCAGGGGTGTTCTCAAAAGTGTGATTTCCCCACCACTAATATACTCTCTAACACCCCCTCATTGTGCGAGGAGGTGAGACACAGCACCCACCACAGGAAACACACAATCCTACAACACCCAGCACAAGCATTCCAGTTGGCCCCAAATTATCCCAGTGTCTTCCCATTGTCCCAGCATAACTATTGATCGTGCTCTGTAATAGACGTCGAACAGCCTTCCCTACACCTGGCTATGTGCTTCTGATTGCTCTCAGGAGCCTGTGACTCACTGGCCTCGGCTGTGTTGTGTTCTGTTAGCCAAATACGTGCACACCCTCTGTCAGGTTGCCAAGGTGGAATTGTCCAAATTCCATTCCTTTAATTATTGGTGAAGGGCCTCCTGCCACGGGCCCAGCCTCGTGTCTGAGGAGAGAGGACTCACAGGAAGAGACAGAGCCAACAGGAGCCACATGGTCCCGTGTGGCTCGGTAGGTAGCCCTCTATTAAGCAGGCCCTGGCACGAAGAGAGCGGCTCTCAGCCTTACAAGGACCAGGAGTGGAACAGGAGTTTTCCTGAGGTTATCTGCGAAGAGGCTCACCTGTTCTCAGGAGACAGAGAAAGGAGAATGATCAATTTTAGGATAGCCTGGGCTATGTTGCAATACCATGTCTCATGAAGCAAAACAACAACAACAACACCTCACCATAACAAATATTATCATTTCCGCAGAGGGCAGAGAAGTTTGTGGAGAAAGGAAAGAGCTGCAAGCAATGAGTGATGTCAGCCCCGGGAGGGGTGGGGGCTGAAGGTCCCTCTGGGTGGAGGGACAAAGCCAGAGCAGCCCAGGCTGGGGCCAAGAAGTGGTCTGTGCCGGACGGCCTCATCCTCTGACCTCTGATACATTTTACTTATTTAACGTGTGTGTCTGTGTGCACATGTGTGTATGTGCGCACGCGTGTGTGTGCGTGCGTATGTGTGTGTGTGTGTGTGTGTCTGTGTGTCTGTGTGTCTGTCTGTGTGTGTGAGCTCAGGAGTGTGGACGGTCTAAGGCAAAGGGAAACACCGGATGTCCTTCACAATTGCTCTCTGCCGATTTATTTTAATTAATGTTTATTTTGTGACGTGGAAGGGGGTGCCCACAAGCCATACATAGCACACGTGTGAAGAGCAGAGACCTTGTGGGGGTTCATTTTTCTCCTCCCACCATGCTGGGCCCCGGGAGTCAACTCAGATGATTCGGACTGGCACCGAGCCAGCCAACGAGGCATTCACCTCACTTCCTGGCCTAAGCTCTTACATTAAACGAGGAGTTCTCTGCTAACTTACCACAGAGGCCTCCTGTCTCTGTCCCCCAGCACTGGGATCGGATCGCAGGCGTGTCCCACGGTGCCCAGCTCTTGTAGGCGGGTCCTGGGCATTTAAGCTCACTTCCTCATCCTTTTATTCACAGGCCCAGCCACCCGGCCGGCCGCAGCCACAGCCACAGCCCCCTCACAGCCCACAGCTCTGGCACCGCCTTCCACAGACCTCCCTCTTCCCCACACGGCTATGGCCTCTCATGCAGGGCGGAGAAGAAGAAGGCCAAGGGTGGGTTGGAGCTTAGGTGTGTCAAGCCTACAATTAACAGAGAAGACTTTGCAGACACACAGGGGCTCCTGTCGGCTTGGGTCCGCCCTTCTCATTCTAGTGGGCTCGGAGGGAAACTGCTAACACTAGATTGTGGGATAACACTTGTGTTAAGATCTTTGGTCTGAAGGCCTGAGAGTGTCACTGAAAACTCATGTTTGGAGTCCCAGGCAGCTCCTGCAAAGGAAGACTTGGTGGAAGGACAAGACAGAGGACCGCTGGGTTTCCTGCAGCGCCCTCTGGTGTTTAAAGAATGAAATAACTGCTTTCCAGGCTTTTTTGGCGCGCCGGGGGTGGGGTGTGGGGTGGGGGCGTGTCCTCAAAGCTTGATTTGAACCCAACAGACTTTCTTGAGAAGTTCCCTGAACTTTGATCCTCCCAGCTCTGGGAATCTGGATGCTTGGGACGGTGAACGTTCATCCTGGGGATTAATCTTTGTGTTGATTCCAGAGCCCGAATTGTTCCCACAGCAGTACAGAAATGAGCCGCCTTCTGGGCTCCTCTTACAACCTCACTAGGCTTGCAAGAGTCTTAGGGTAATACCAAAGGCTAGGCGAAATCATGTTCCTAAAGTAATACACGGTGGATGCATCTCCCAGGGCGGGGGAAGTGAGACTCAAACTCGGGGTCAATGACCCTCTCACACCCCAGCTTTCTAGGCCCCATGTCAGTCTCAGGCATAGCACCATCGACCTGCCTACAGCCTTCTGGGTAAGATGCCCGCAGTAGTTCTTCATAGGACAGACGTGGTGACCCTTGGTTTTCCTGCAGCGCAACAGCGCCCTCTGGTGCTCTGTCTACAGAAAACCTAATCACCTCCTGCCTTGACTAATTCAGTATTTTCCAGACTTCTAGCATCAACACCCAACCACTACCCCACCCCATCCTACCCTGCCGTCCTTGCTATAGCATCTTTTTAGACACGTTTAAAGCTTGTTTCCTCCAGCCCATGTGTTTCCCTTTCAATAAGCATACACCTGATGGCATGTTCTATAACTTTGGCTTCCCGTGATCTCAGACATATTTGAAATTTAACCACATCAGTTACACAGCTTTTATCGGTCATTTATTTTATATCATTTTTCACTAATTTATTAATGTATGTATCTTTTTATTTTAAGGATCAAATCAAGGGCTTCTTGCATGCACTGTTATAGCTGATCTATACTCCCAACCCTTAAATGCTTTAAACTTGAAATATAAATTTACTGTAGTCTCTTTGAACCAAATAGCATATCCAAATACCACAGGCTAGCTTATCTCAGAAACCCAGAGTTCATTTTCCGTGTCGTGTATCCCCTGACCTCACTGTATCTCCAGTCAGGTAACAGAGAGAGATGAATGCTTGTGCCCCTGGCCTTCTCCTTTTTATTCAGCCCAGCACCCTATCCCATACTCTGGCTCCACCACGTTTATGGTGGACCTTTCTCCTCAATTAAGCCAATCTAGAAACCTGATGAGGTAAATTGTTAAATCTGCTCTCTCTCTCTCTCTCCTGGCAGATACACACACTTCTCACCACCCAGCCCTATGTTCTGGGTCCCAGATGGAGAGAGAGAGAGAGAGAGAGAGAGAGAGAGAGAGAGAGAGAGAGAGAGAGAGAGAGAGAGAGAGAGAGACTTCTACCCCTCCACGTGGCTAACACACCCCCCTCCGATATTCCCGAGTTAACACACTTACTAACTCTGTGTTTTGTCCTTGCTGCCCTGGACCCTTCTGGGGCCCTCCAAGGGCCGCTTTTCCATTTGCACCTACATTTCAGCCATCTCTCCCTCCTGCACCTTCCCGTCGTGGTCCATCTCCTACGCCCTTGTCATGGCAGAATTCCCTCTTCCTTCTCTTCTGTATTTCTTGCCCGGGGTCCTAAAAGCCCCGCCTCTGTCTCCCTGCCCAGCCATTGGCTGCTGGCAACTTTATTTCCCAATCAGAGCCAACTGGGGACAGGGACCCTCTCCGGAGCCGAATTAACACAAACGGCATTAGAACCAACCCACAACAGAAACCTCTCACAGACATACCGGAGATTTGTCTTCTAGGTGAAGTGATTCTAGTCCCACCAAATCGACCCTCACAGGGGGACTTAGCATAGAGGAGCCCACACTCTCTCCCCATTGTGAGGTTGGACACTCCCCCCTCAGTCCATCCTAGCACACCCATTCCCCAAGGCTTGTCCCCTGAGCTAGAATCAGCAGCAGGCTTCAGCTGCATTGAGGTGCACGCCCCCTTGTGGAGAGTGCCCAGTGCTTCCTGGGGCTAGATGACATTTTTTGTTGTTTTTTTTTTAAGATTGATTGATTGATTGATTGATTGATTGATTTTACATATGTGAGTACACTGTTACTGCTTCAGACACCCCAGAAGCAGGCATCAGATCCCATTACAGATGGTTGTGAGCCACCATGAGGTTGCTGGGAATTGAACTCAGGACCTCTGGAAGAGCAGCCAGTGCTCTTAACCGCTGAGCCATCTCTCCAGCCCAGATGACAACGTTTTTTTGGTGCAGAGGAAAGGGAGCCTGCCAGGTGGAGGGCCAGTTAGTGGCAAAATCTCCTAGAGCTGCCTATGGTCAGGTCAGAACCAGGACATGCCCTTTGATTGGGATGTGAGAGTTTTGTTCTCCAGAGACACTGAGAAAGAAGCCAGGCTTTGCCTAGGATCAGGAGCCCATGGAGCGGAGGAGGACAGGGGAAGCAAACGTGGAAGCCATCTCTGCTGTGGGTATTCTCCCCAGGTGAGCACAGAGAGCTTCTCGCATCTGCCAGACTTGGGGCCCTTTCCTGATGTCCCTTAGAGAGAACTGCTTCTCTCTTAGCCAGTTTAATGATCAGCCCGGCAAGGACTGAAAGACATTCCGCCTCACCAACGGGAAAGACCAACATCTCCCCTGGTGTCTCCACGAGCATCCCAGCTGAAGGCCTGGCCCACAAGACAAAAGAGTTTGCTCCAGGCACTCTTCTTCTTGAAGGCTAGACATGCACAGGTTGACAGACACAGCTTACATGCTGGCTTTATCGCTGTGTTGGGTTTACCTGTTTGCTCTGGGATTCTGGTTTGCTTGGGTTCTGTTCACGTGTGCATGTGCACGTGTGACTTTCAAGTGTGGGTATGTGCACATGTGACGTTAGGCCAGAGGTTAACGCCCTGTGGCTTCGGCTATCCCTCTCCCCGAATCCGGAACTTACCAATTCAGCTAGACCGGCTGGCCAGCAAGCCCTCAGGGACTTCCGGGTCCTATGCCCAAGTGCTGGAGCTCCAAAACATGAAGTCATGTCCAGTTTGTATTCAGGCTCTGGGGACTTAAACTCAGGTCCTTGCTTGATGAGGCTCCACCTTGCCCACAGAGCCACCTCTCTTGCCCGTTTGTGTGTGTAGTTGAGACACGGTGTAGTTGAGACACGGTCTCTTATAAGCCCAGGCTGACATCAAGCTGGGAATCCATGCAGCCGAAGAGGTCCCGGTCTTCTTCCTTTCCGTTGGTGAGTTCTGGAATTTTAAGGATGAGCTGTCACTTCCAGTTGGTGTCACTGTTACAGAGCCATGATCGTAGGCAAGTGGCTTCAACTCCTTACGTCTCTATGAATGTGTGTAAGGTAACCGTCAAAGGGATCATTTATATAAGCATTTCCCCCTGAAGTGTGGCTTAAAAAACTGCTCAGAAAAGTGTCGGCTGTGAAGATGATGGTGGATATGATGATGGTGGAGGTGATAATGGCGATGATGATGGTGATGATGGTGATGATGATGATGGTGATGATGGTTAAGATGGTGATGATGGTGATGATGGCGATGATGGTGATGATGATGATGGTGATGATGGCGATGATGATGATGGCAATGATGGTGATGATGATGATGATGATGATGGCGATGATGGCGATGATGGCGATGATGGTGAAGATGGTGATGATGATGATGATGGTGATGATGATGATGACGGTGATGATGGTGATAATGATGATGATGATGATGATGGTGATGATGGCGATGATGGCGATGATGGTGAAGATGGTGATGATGATGATGATGGTGATGATGATGATGGTGATGATGGTTAAGATGGTGATGATGGTGATCATGGTGATCATGGTGATGATGGCGATGATGGGTGATGATGGTGAAGATGGGGATGATGGCGATGATGGGTGATGATGGTGAAGATGGTGATGATGGCGATGATGGTGATGATAGTGATGATGGCGATGATGGGTGATGATGGTGAAGATGGTGATGATGATGATGATGGTGATGATGATGATGGTGATGGTGATGATGGTTAAGATGGTGATGATGGTGATGATGATGATGATGGTGATGATGGTTAAGATGGTGATGATGGCGATGATGGTGATGATGGTGATGATGGCGATGATGGGTGATGATGGTGAAGATGGTGATGATGGTGATGATGGTGAAGATGGTGATGGTAATAAAGACAATGACCGTGACAATGCTGGTGATTATGTACCTCTTGGTTGCTGCTCTGCGGTCGTGACATAACAAACACCCTGACAACAAGCACCTTAGGGAAAGAAGTATTTGTTTTTGGCTTACAGTTCTGCCACAGCGGGGAAGGCATGACAACAGAATCAGGAGGCAGACGTGACAGTCAGGAAACAGAGTGACAACATTTCTCCCTACAGAGAGAAAAGGAAGCAGAGAGAGAAAAGGAAGTGGAGTCAGACTATGAAACCTAAACGCCTACCCCTAGATGTATTCCCTCCAGCCAGGCTCGCCTCCTAGAGGCTCCGTCACCTTCCCCAGCGGTGCTGCCAGCTGAGGCTCAGTGGCCAAATGCATAAGCCTGTGGGGGACATTTCTCCCTCGAATGACAGCCGTGTAGAAGGAAGGGAGAGGTCCTCGAAGTTGAAGAGCAGTGGAGCGATTGTGGAGTTGTTGTACAGTCCGCTGCGAGCCACAGGCTGGCAGAGCTCTCACCTTGCCTGGCACCTGGTGTGCTGCCAGGTTGTGGGGCGTGTGTCGCTGTCTGCTCTCGGACCGTGTCCCAGTGCTACAGTTTATCTCCCTGGCCTCACACATAACCAGGTCTGGTGTGTGTGTGTGTGTTTTCCATGATCAAATTCTCAGCTTCTGGCTTTCTGCTTAGGAAGAACACACACACACACACACACACACACACACACATTCGTTGCCATATTATAATGGTCCCACCCAAAGACAGCCAGGTCATGGTAAAGGGCACCCATTCACAAAGTAAGCAAACATCTGGATATGACACTCATAAAACTCAGAGTAATCAGACCGCATCCTTCGGAATGAGTCTACAGGCTGAAGGACAGCCCTGGGCTTAGAAAGCTGGTTGTGCCGTGAGGATTGTGAGATACCCAGTCTCAGCTCTCTCAAGAAACTGAAAGAAAATCATCAGAAGGGGAACCAGTGAGGAATGTGACCTACTTTCTCCTTTTCTGTTCAGTCAAGGACCCCGTGCCATGTACCAGTGCCGCCCACATTTACGAAGGGTGTGCCTAGCTCAGTTAACCAATCCAGAAACTCTCACAGACATGCTCAAAGTCTTCTCTCCTGGGTGGCTCTGGATCCTTCAAGTTGACCCTCAATATTACTAGTGTTCTGTAGCCTGGGCAAGTTCTATACAAAAAATAAGGCTCTTGCTGTCCGGCTCTATCTCTGCCTTCAGGTCAGAAGGCCCAGAGTGGATTCTAGAAAGGGCTAAGGCTCCGTGACAGAGGATTCTGTGCTAGAACCCTAAGTGACACCATCTCTGAGGACCCGCTGCTGGGTGACCTGCTGTGCTGCTTGCTGCACAGGACAGAAACCAGCTGCCAGTTCGGCCTTCCCCAGACAGTTCCGACTGCATGTGGCCTTGAGCCTGTGCCTGGCACCTGGGCTGTCACCTACAGAGACAATAGAACGCTGTCTGCCTGGAGGACCTCGGCTCCAGCACCGGCTCCCAGCTCTGGGAAACTCCAGAGGCAGCTGGCTCCTGAGAATCGTGTCTCAGGGGTTCAAGGGCAGGGGTGTGTCTCCTGACAGCTGGGAGAGCCACTGCTGCCTCACGGGCCAGCGAGTGTTCACATACAGACGAGAGTCTGGACAAGCCTCCCACAGCCTGACTCCACACAGTGTCTTAAAAGAGCCACTTCTTGTCTCCTGAACAAGGCAGTCTCTGTGTCTCACACCAGCCTCTTCCTCTGAAAACGCAGCTTTGTCAGAAGGCAGTATTTTCATTGGGAGAGCCCTTGTCAGACACAGCACTGGAAAGAGAGACCCTGTCTCAAAGAGCAAATATTGACGAGAACAGAAATGCTCCCACTGCCCGTTGTTTTGAACAGGAACTGAAATCCTGAGCAAGTCGGTTCGCATCATCTTCTCCACCTTAGGAGTCTGTACGTTTTTTGCCATCGGCTACATGGTCCTGCCTCTGTTTGCATTCTTCATCCGGGACTGGAGGATGCTGCTGCTGGCCCTGACACTGCCTGGGCTGTTCTGTGTCCCCCTGTGGTGGTGAGTACAGCCGCCATTCCCAGCAGGCCCTCTGCTGTGTGGCAGGCAGGCTCCCCAGAGACAAGGCCACCGCTCGCCCAGCTGCATCCGCATGCTCTCCTGCAGCTCGCCCTGGTGCCTCAGGACTGCCAGCTCTCTCTGCCCCTCAGTGGGTGGGCGTGTGCACTGTGGCTTCTCAGGAACTCTAGCCTTCTTCCAGAAGCTTCCACTCCAGTCTTCTGCCCATTTATTTCCATGCTGTCTGTGGAGCTGGTACTGCTGGGTTGTGTCTTTAACTCTGTGCTCAGTTTTGGGCACTCTCCTTTTTTTTCTTTCTTCCTTTCTTCCATCCTTCCTTTCTTTTAATTTTAAAAATCTTTCATTGCATTTAAAAAATTTTTTATTTGCTTGACATCTCGATGGCTGTCCTCCCTCTACAGTCCATCCCCCACTCACCCTCCCCTTCTCCTCTGAGAGTGTAGACACCCGCCCCCACCCCCACCCCCTGTATTCCCCCTCACTCTGGCACATCAAGTCTCTACAGGGCTAGGCGCTTCTTCTCCCACAGAGGCCAGACAAGGCCTCCAAGTTAGGGGAATGGATTCCGCAGACAGGCAACAGCTTTAGGGAGAGCCCCGGCTCCAGCTGTTAGAGACCCACATGCAGACCAAGCTGCCTGTGTGCTACATATGTGCAGGGGCCTCTGTCCAGCCCATGTATGCTCTTTGCTTGGTGATTCAGACCCAAGGGCTAACTCTGCTGGTCTTCCTGTGGAGTTCCTATCCCCTTCGGGGCCCTCAATCCTTTCTTCCATAAGAGCTCCCAAGCTCCATTCAGTGTTTGTCTCTGGGTCTCTGCATCTGTCTGAGTCAGCTTCTGGGTGGGGCCTCTCAGAGGATAGCCATGCTAGGCTCCTGTCTGCAAACATGACAGAGTATCATAATAGTGTCAGGGATTAGTGTCTGTCCATGGGATGGGTCTCTAGTTGGACCGGTTTTTGCTTGGCCATTCCCTCCGTCTCTGCTCCATCTCCCGTCCCTGCATTTCTTGTAGGCAGGATAAATTTTGGGTTGAAAGTTTTGTGGGTGGGTTGGTGTCCTTATGGCTCTACCACTGATTATATATATATATATATATATATATATATATATATATATATATGTGTGTGTGTGTGTGTGTGTGTGTGTGTGTGTGTGTTTGTGTGTGTGTATAATTTATTTATTTTAAATTATATAGAGTATTTGCAACATTAAAATGACCTGAGACATTTCGTTATGTGTGTTTGCTAGCATCAAACCCTGTGGTTATAAATGGTCATTAACCATTGCAAATGAATTCCAGGTTTATTCCAGAATCTCCCCGTTGGCTGATATCCCAGAGGAGATTTGCAGAGGCAGAACAGATCATCCAGAAAGCCGCGAAGATGAACAGCGTCGTGGCACCAGCGGTGATCTTCGATCCTCTGGAGGTGAGGGAGCACCTGTGTGCAGATGTCCCTTTTGCGATCAGCTCTGCAGAGACCTTCTCTTGTGGAATTTAGTGTAACTCGCTACCTGCTAAGTGCCCACAGTGCACCAGGCACTGCTCTAGGTACCAGGACGGAATCACGGTTACATTCTCAGGTAAAATCTTAGGAGGCAATAGTGCTGCACCATCTCACCCCTTCTCAGGAGGTGGGAGCCCTAGGACGTCTTAAGCCCAGACACTCAGGAACAGCTTGGGTAGCATAGTAAGATGTCATCTCTCTTTCGGGGGAAAAAAAAAATCTACCTAAAGGACATCATTAGGTGTCTGTCTGTCTTTTTTTTTTTTTTTTTTTTTTTGAGACAGGGTTTCTCTGTGTAGCCCTGACTGTCCTGGAACTCACTCTGTAGACCAGGCTGGCCTCGAACTCAGAAATCCACCTGCCTCTGCCTCCCAAGTGCTAGGATTACAGGTGTGCACCACCACCGCCCAGCTGTCTGTCTGTCTTTTAACTCATTAATTCATAAACCCAGCTTTTGACTGGCAGTTTTATCCTCTTAGTTCTTGCATGACTCCTTGTGACTTCTGGGTATTAGCTGGTAAGGAGTGTCTGCCAGTCCATGAGATACTTGCTCTGCAGTCTATCTGCTGGTGGTTGGTGCTTTTCCTGTGCTGGGGAGACTCTCTTCTTCAAATTCTCCCTCATCCCAAAGTCTTGAGGAGTATTCCTTATGTTTTCTTTTAGAAGTTTTAGCATTTTGGGCTTTAAACTAAGACCTTTGGTCCATTTTGAGTTGATTTTTGAACAGGCAAAAGATAGGACTCTGATTTCATTCTTTACAGGTGGACATCCAGTTTGCTCCACCACCTGCTGACTGGGCTACTTTTTCTTTTTGCAAGTTTCTAACTTTGTGTTGACATGTGTGCCTAACCATTATAAGGTTATGTATGTACTGACGTTTTTAAGATACCCACAGTACCTGGAAAATATGCATCTGAGAGTTGGCCAACCCTCGGTTCCCACTGTACCCTGAATTGCACCAAAGCCTTTTGGGGGAACAGTACATATCCTCAGTTGGTGTGCCCGGCATGTCCAAAGCCTCAGGGCTTAAGAGCGCAGGCTCAAGGCTCCACTTCTGAAGGCAGGTGGTCTTGAGGACGTGCTGTGGGGTTTGCTGCACGCTGTGATGGTGAGGACTTTGGGGGAATTATGTTGTGCCGGCGCTTAGAGATAACAAAAACGGTAAGACACAGTCCTGACACTAAAGGATCAGAAAATTACTGAAGGGCGCAAGAGGAGTTGACGTGAAGGACATGGTGACACAGGAAAGAGATGCTAAGGACCCTGAGGAACAGACATTGCATGCCAGCAGTGTACAGGATGACAGCAGGTGGCCAAGATCTGAGGAGGCAGGGCCACACTTGGAGGACAGTAAGATTAACACAGGCTAGTAGAGGTCATTGTACTCCTGGCCATGAGGGAGAGGACCCTCAGGACACCTGAAGAAGATCCTTTGCACCCTCAGATTGCATGTGTGCTAGAGCTGTACATCTGCTCCATATGTGGGGGAAGGTCTAGGTCTAGACTGTGTATGTTCTTTGGTTCAGTCTCTCAGAACCCCTATTGGGACAAAGCATTCTTGTTTGTTTGTTTGTTTTTGTTTTTTTTTTTGAGACAGGGTTTCTCTGTGTAGCCCTGGCTGTCCTGGAACTTACTCTGTAGACCATGCTGGCCTTGAACTCAGAAATCCGCCTGCCTCTGCCTCCCAAGTGCTGGGATTAAAGACGTGCGCCACCACCGCCCGGCGGGACAAAGCATTCTTAATCCTTTTCTTTTCTTCTTCTTCTTCTTCTTCTTCTTCTTCTTCTTCTTCTTCTTCTTCTTCTTCTTCTTCTCCTCCTCCTCCTCCTCCTCCTCCTCCTCCTCCTCCTCCTCCTCCTCCTCCTCCTTCTCTTTCTTCTTCTTCTGGATTTGGTTTTTTGAGACAGGGTTTCTCTGTATAGCCCTGGCTGTCCTGGAACTCACTCTGTAGACCAGGCTGGCCCTGAACTCAGAAATCTGCCTGGCTCTGCCTCCCAGAGTGCTGGGATTACAGGGCTGCGCCACCACTGCCCGGCAATCCTTTCCTTCTTGAATTCAAAAGTTCATCCCGGTCCTGGTAAACTTTTTCCCCCCTAAGGACATTTACTTGGGACTGGCTTACAGGTTCAGAGGTTCAGTCCATCATCATCAAGGTGGGAGCATGGCAGCTTTCAGACAGACATGGCACAGGAGGAGCTAAGAGTTCTATATCTTCATCCAAAGGAAGCCAGGAACCCCTGGTACACTTAACTAGCTACAAAAAGGACATTGGCCACAGCTAATGCTTCTGTCATTTTAGGGCTACTGGTGTATCTTAGTATTTATCAGATAGGAAGCTTCATCTCTACTCTTAAGAAATACACAGTGTGACAGTGTGGGTGTGATCAGTTGACACTGAAGAAAGTATCAGAAAATTGACATGGACAGGTAAGAATAAAGTCCAGAAACAAAAACCCATCACAGGACCTTGCTTCTGCTTGCTGTGTGTCTATCTTGAACTCGATACACCCATTAAGAAAAATGGGGCCCTCAGTTTCCCCAGCCGTGTCAGCTCCCCATCTCACCACCCTCTCGGATCCGATGTGGGAGGACCTGCAGCACCCTCACCAGCCAGAACCCTCCACTTGGAATGCCAGTGAGGTCCCGACTAGGCACCAGGCAGCTTCTCCGACTCATGCGATGCTCACGCTAGCCACTGCGAGGAGGTCGGTGAGCTTCGGAAAGAACATGGGAGCTCAGAGCAATGACTTCCAGAGATCACACTGCCACCCAGCTGTGATTCCCGAGGGTTCCTCTGCGATCAGTGTGTGTCCTGGTGAACCGCACTTTTCACTTCATAGCAGGGGCTGTGGTTTTGATTTGGACAGGCAGCCATTTAGAGCAGCATCGTCTTGAAGGATAACCTAAAGCTTCCCTATCTTTGAAGCCCCTTCAACTTAGTAATGTACCTAATCCAGAAACATTTGGGTGACTCTCCCAGACCTGGGACAATCACTGGATTCAAGAATACAGTTGTCCTGATGTTTCTGTAGCTATATTATATTATATTATATTATATTATATTATATTATATTATATTATATTATATTGCTAGGGGCAAGTCTTCCACACAGTGTGCAGAGAAAAGGCACCACGAATCTTGAGAAGATGGCTTAGTGGTAAAAGCGCTTGCCATTCAAGTGTGAGGACCCAAGTTCAGATCTCCAGAACCCATGTGAATGTCCAGTAGGTAAGGTGGCCCCCTTGTAATTCCAGTCCTGGAAGGTGGAGACAGAGTGTCCTAGTTACTTTTCCATGGCTGTGACAAAGCACCGTGACCAAGGCGACTTAAATCATCTCACTGCTCTTACAGGTTTCAGAGGGTTAGCCACGAACAGCAGTGTAAAGACATGGTGTGAGGAACAACCGAGAACTCACATGCTGGTCTGCAATCAGGAGGCAGAGAGAGGGTACCCCAGGAAGAGTATGTGTCCTTGGAAACCTCAAAGCTGCCCCCAGTGACACACCTTCGCCCCCGAAGCCAAGCCATGCCTTCTAACCTTTCCCAAGCAGTTCCAGCAACTGAAGGCTAAGCGTTCAAATCTATGACCCTCTGTGGGACATTCTCATTCAAACCACCAAACGTGGAATGCCCAGAACAATCAGGCTAGCAATACCAGCCATGTTAGGGACCCAAAGTTTGGCTGAGAGAACCTGTTTCGGCCAATGAGATGGACGTGATTGAACCAGCATCCACCTTGTGCCTCCTCATGTACACAACACACACACACACACACACACACACTCCACACATGCATGGAAATGGAAGAAGAGGGGGAAACAACACCGCTGAGAGCTATGCAAACACACACCTAATTAACTGGGACGCTAAGACTTAAGGACAGCCTGCTGCAGAGGCCCACCTTACTTCCTCCCAACTGAAAAGCCTTCCTTAATCCCTTACAGCACTCAGGCCATAGGGTCACGAGACTCCTACTCCACCCGCAGAGGATCCCCTACCTCACAGCCTTATAGCATCTTTAGCTTCAACTTTAGTCAGCTTGGCTCTGAATTCATAGTTCACGGCAAGTGAGCATCCGTTAATTAGAAGTGGGGAAGTGAAGACTGACCTTGGAGGTAAGAAAGGATTATCATTAACCATGGATGGACAGACCTCCTTTTCCATGATGCAGCGATGACAGTAACAGTTAAGATGTAACTGGGCATCTATGATGCTGACTTTTATATATTATTTAACTTCCTCAATTCCCAATGACATCTTACAGGGGAAGTAAGCTGAGTCTCAGAGAAGACAGACGGCCTTAGCTACCCTGAGTCTGATGTTTGGTTGTTGTTGTTTGCTGTTTTAAGACAGGGTCTCAGGTAGCTCAAGCTGCTCCTGAACTCCTTACATAGCTAAGGCTGGCCCTGAACTCCCAATTCTGCCTCCACCTGGGCTTACAGCAATTACTACCAAACCTGATCACAGATTACAGAATCAATCTTTTCTGATGTTAACAGACAACAAAGGCTTGGAATGTGGGAAAGTGTTTACCTAGCATACATAAGGCCCAAAGTCCTTAAAACATACTCTATCCCCGGGTGGTAGTGGAACACGCCTGTAATCCCAGCACTCTGGGAGGCAGAAGCAGGTGGATTTCTGAGTTCGAGGCCAGCCTGGTCTACAGAGTGAGTTCCAGGACAGCCAGGGCTATACAGAGAAACCCTGTCTCGAAAAATCCAACCCCCCCCAAAAAAAACCTCTCTCTCTCTCTCTCTCCCTCGCCCTCTCTCCCTCTCTCTCCCCCCCCTTCCTCTTCTTTCCTCTATCCCCTCTGCCTTCTCCCCTCTCCTCTAAACTTCTTCTTCTTCTTCTTCTTCTTCTTCTTCTTCTTCTTCTTCTTCTTCTTCTTTTTCTTTTTCTTCTTCTTCTCCTCTTCTCTCTTTTCTCTTCTTCCATCCCCAGGCATTATGGAGCTGCTTGGTCCTCCCAACTCCATAGACTTTAAGGACCCAGCTTAGCGTGTTAAAGGCTACCCTTTACCCTTACTCCGTGTATTAAGGTTGAGTGAAGGAAACGCTGGTTGGCAAACTTCAGTGGGGCTAATGCTGTTTATTTTGAAGGCTTCTCTAGAAAATGGGCTATATTCAACATTTTAAAGCATTAGAAACTCAGGAAACAGCATGGAAGAGGGAGCAGAAAGAACGTGAGAGTTGGATGATGAGAAATTGCGTGAAATGTTAGCTTTGGGACATAACATAGCCATTACTCTAAGGAGCTCTCAGCAGCTGTGGTTACCTGTAAGGTCCAGCCCTTCGACATCCCGGCATGACGTGGGAGAGTCAGTCCTTGGTCCTAGTGGAGGGTAATGGCTTCTACAAAGACGGGAGAGGGGGAGTCACTTTCTTCATGGGTATAATCAGATATGAAATTAGGAGAACATGCTGGGAAGAAGAAATATTCCAGAGGGAAAGGGAGGGGAATATGATCAAAATCCACTACAGGCATGTATGAAATTGTCAAAGAATGAATTCAGAACTATGTAAATATTTTAAATAAAGAGTTAGAATGAGTGCCATATTTGGAGACGTCCTTATGGCTCTTGATTTCTGGACCTGGAAGCATATCAGATGCTCGCCAAGGGTTGTGTGAATGGGCTAGGATGTGGTTCTGTGCATGGAGTACTCGCCTCACACACACAGCTTCAGCCCCAGCATCGAACCTGGCCTAGTAATGCATGCCAGGAATCCCAGCACTGGGGCGAGGAAGGAAAGCGAATCCGAAGTTCAAGATCATGTTTATCGACATAGTGAGTTAAAGGCTAGCCTGAGATACATGAGATCGTCAAATAATCATAGTAACAATGACAATGATAGTAATAATTTTCATTAAAGTAAAATTTTAAAAGAGAGTCATGTGCCCAAGTTTGTTTTCCCATAGGTACTTCCTGCCTACCTCTCCAGCTCATTTCATTTATGCTATTTTAGCTACAGGAACTAAACTCCCTGAAGCAGCAGAAAGTCTTCATTCTGGACCTGTTCAAAACTCGGAACATTGCCACAATAACAGTGATGTCTGTGATGCTGTGGTAAGCAATGAGTGTGGTGGGAACGCAGACATGTGACACACAAGTGTGCAGCTGATGTTCTCTAGTTCAAAGGGAGTGACAAAGCCTAGGCTTCCCCTGCAGCAAAAGGAGAATTGTTCACTTCTAAGTCTTCAGACAATGTGTCTCAGATTGACAGACTGTCCAGAACCAATAGGGGAAAATGTCTAGGTAACAGTAAGTCTGCAGAGTGGGGACCCCACCTTGGAAGGAGATGGATGGGCTTAAGGCTGCAGATTCCCCTGGGGACCAAAGCAGAGATGTTAAGTCTCCACTTGCTTTCTGGAACTGATCAGTGGAGTTGTGTAACCTGCCTCCCCAGTAGCAAATGAACACACGATTTTAAGACACAGACGTAACGATCTGACTTTATTCACTAGATTTAGTAACAAGTCTTCAAAGAGATAAGGAAGGAAAAATGATAACAACCTACCTGTCCCAGAGATACCAGTACACAGGCATGCACACATGCATAAGTGCATGCACTCACAACACCCCTACACACATGCACATACATGGAGAGACTGCGTACTAGAACTGGCAGATTGTATTTTAGAACCATGGGTTTTGCAATTAGAAAAATATCATTGTGAAATATCCTGGGCCACAGCCTTTGTCCGATGTCTTCCTTCTTAGCTGTCTGAACATATCATTCATGCAAAGTGTTCCAACCAATGACACTAGGGAGCCAATAATCACCAAGACCCAGGCCCATCCAAGCTGTTCGTAAACCACATGTGGGTGTCACTGAATCTCCGCAGCGACAGAGATTACTTCTTCCTGTTTGGCATTAGTCCTATGCCCCCACTTAGTCTAGGAGATAGAGACCCAGCATGTTGCTAAAAGCCCTCTTCAGAGATGTGTTTTCTTCAGTCATGCTCAGATGCCCTCACAGAGGCATCTGCACTGTTGACTAGAGGTTTATTGAGAATGTCATTGTTCCACAGCACTTTCTGAAGAGACGGGAATGTTTAGGATCTGTGTTGTCTGTCATAGTAGCCACCAGACTCATGTGGCTACTAAGCACATGAAGGGTCATTTTGACTGAAAATCTGAATTTATAGTATCACTTTAATGCATTTTCATTCAAATAGTCCCACATGACTGGTGCCTACCTAGAGGGCATGGAACCTAAACCAACTCATGACCATCACAAACGTTTAGAGAGCCATGGGCCATCTTTGTATGATTATACCATTGGTCTGTCTTTCAGGATGCTAACCTCAGTGGGTTACTTTGCTCTGTCTCTCAATGTTCCTAATTTACATGGAGATGTCTACCTCAACTGCTTCCTCTCTGGCCTGATTGAGGTTCCAGCTTATTTCACAGCCTGGCTGCTACTGCGAACCCTGCCTCGGAGATATACCATAGCTGGGGTGCTGTTCTGGGGAGGAGGTGTGCTTCTCTTGGTCCAAGTGGTACCTGAAGGTAAGAAGTTAGCCCAGACTAACAACATCCCAGAAAACCTAGATGTGTTGATGGCCTAGAGCACCAGGACAGGTGACCACCCTTGCATGAGTCACCATCCCCCCATAACACAGCCTCAACATCACCAGACATTCATCAGTTGAACAGCTGACTATGACATTTTTCCAATAGTTGTCTCAGCAGGGTCTAGTTACCCAACCTTTAATCTCAGCACTTGGGAGGTAGAGACAAGAGGACCAGTTCAAAGCCAGTCTAAACTGCATTGCTAATTTGAGGCCCGCTCAGGCTGCATAAATCACTGTCTCAAAACACAAACAAAAACAGCAAGACAGTGCAAACAGACTGTTTGAAAGTGGGTACAGGTACTTTTGGCCAAGCCGGAGAACCTGACTTCCATCTTTGGAACCCACCCACAGTAGAGGAAGAAGAAGATGACTATCTCCAGCAGTTCTTTCTCTTACGCACACACTTCCCTAACAGAAATAAATAGATAGATAAATAAATAAATAAATGTAGGGGTGGTGTGGTAAGACTAAACAATGACAAAAATGCTAATGTTAAAAATAATGTACTTCCTTTTCTAAGTGTGTCTAACTTTTCCTATTGTTAAACTACAAGTTGATATATTATTGATACTTTGTAACATGCAAATAAAAGTTTGTTTCTGTTTGGTTTTTTTTCAAGACAAGGTTTCTCTGTGTAGCCCTAGCTGTCTTGAAACTCTGTAGATCAGGGTGGGCTCGAACTCAGAAATCCTCCTGCCTCTTCCTCCCAAGTGCTGGGATTGAAGGCGTGTGCCACCACTGCCCGGCTGTCTTTATCTTTAACCGCTGCAGTACTGAGGCTTAACCCCAGGGTCTTGCACTAGCCAAACACTACATGGAGCCCTGTCCCTGACTAAGCCTTTATTGTGATGTAGAGGCAACAACATCTTGCTAAGTGACACATCCTGACTTTGAACTCATTACATAGCCTAGGCTAGCTAGCCTTGAATCTGTAATTCTCCTGCCTCAGACAGTGAAATATTAATAGCTGGGATTATTAGCATGCACGGGTGGTGGGGGAATAGCTCAATAATTAAAATGTATGAAGACCAGAGTTCAGATCCCAGAATCCACATAAATGCTGCCAAGCATGATGGTTCATCTTTAATTCTAGTCTTTCGTGACTAACCTATATGCAAAATCATGCAAATACATATATATGCACACTACACCGAAAACATGGAAAAAGTATTTTTTTTTAAAGCAGTCACCACTGAGCCCAACTAGAACTATATTTCTTAATAATGAAAATCAGGAAGCCAAGACCTGGGCCCTCTATAGACTAAATCTAACTGTACTTAACATCTAACAACTCACAATGAAACTGCTGTAACAAATAAAAGCACATGGATAGAGGTCACAGGATGCATTAATAATGCAATAATGAACTGTAAGCAGTTCAGAGTCCGAGGCCACCGATTGCCTTCCATCTTCACCCATCTGGTGATTAGGACTGGAGGACAGTCTTGTCCAGCAGCACGGTATAGGGGAACCATCGTAGGGCAGCTCAAGGGGCAATCAGACAGTTAAGTGTGGATTCTTGGAGCACCCCGTCTGACAGGAGCCTCTTTTCCAGATTACAACTTTGTGTCCATTGGCCTGGTGATGCTGGGGAAATTTGGGGTCACCTCTGCCTTCTCCATGCTGTATGTCTTCACTGCGGAGCTCTACCCAACCCTGGTCAGGAACATGGCTGTGGGCATCACCTCCATGGCCTCGAGGGTGGGCAGCATCATTGCCCCCTATTTCGTTTACCTGGGTGAGATGCGTCTTGTTCTGTCCCTAGGTTTTTGTTTTTTTTTTTATAATTTATGTGTATTTTGCATGTGGGTTTATGTGCATTGTGTCTGTGAACAAGGGACTTTGGCCAGTCCCTTCACAGGAGGAGTTGGTATGGTCTTGTGCTGGTCACAGTGCAGCTGAATCACTCTAAACTGCCAAAAACAAACAAACAAACAAAAAACAAATGAAAACAAAAACAAAACCCTACACACATGGGCAAAGAAGCAGATGAGGGGTTTTATCCCTAGCAGAAGGTGTATGGCTCAGTCAGTACAGTCTTCGCCTACTAAGAAGCACAAAGTCCTGAGTTTGATCCCCCGCAGTGCTTCAACTACAGATGGAGTCATAGAGTTGAGGGTAAGAGAATCAGATGTTCTAAGTCATCCTCTGCTACCTATGTGGGTCTTCTCACCACCCATCCCAAGTCACCTCCACCCTAAGGAAGCTTTGATAGTGAATACTTCTGTCTAAGGAGCATGCCATGCACAGCTGGGCAGAGGCTTAGAACCTAACGGCAGGCATGCTAATGTACAACCAGGGCTAGAAAACTGTACACGTCTGGGGAACCCAGTGGAACAACCTGGGGTATTTTGCTGAGTTTCCTTCTTCTGAAATGTTCGGATTAAATCTGCTGTCATAGCCTGCCTGCAACCTGATAAAACACCTCCCAGGAGCATGCCCACGTCTAATTGATGTTCTCGTGTCTGGTACTTTACAGGCGCCTATAACAGACTCCTGCCCTACATCCTCATGGGCAGTCTGACTGTCCTCATTGGAATCGTCACGCTTTTTTTCCCTGAAAGTTTTGGAGTGACTCTACCAGAGAACTTGGAGCAGATGCAGAAAGTGAGAGGGTAAGTAGCAAAATGATCGGAAGGAAATAAGAATGTGTGGAAGAATAAATCATATCCAACATGATATGGAAAGGAAGAGCGTTGTGTGGTGATGGGAGGAGGGCGCTGGAGAACACTGTTGAGCAAGGCTAGTCAGAGCGACAAAGCCACAGGGGAGGGTCAGAAAGCCATGGAGCAAGGCAGAGATGAGGATGAAGCCAGAGAAAAGAAGAGAACTCACAATATGATTTTAAAAGACAAGACACTCGTAAAAAAAAAAAAAAAAGTATCAACTTAAAATCCATTGGGAAGAGACACACTTGTAGTCCAAGCTACAAGACAGGGTAAGGTGGGAAGGTCCCATGAGTACAGGTGTTCAAGACCAGCCTGAGTCACATAATGAACCCTCGGTGTCAGTCCATCCATGCATCCATGCATAAATACATACATACATACATATTCATACATATAGACCCATGTAAAAATAATCAATGGGAGAACACAGTAAAAATCTGTTGGAATATTCAACTAGTTTATTTTTGAATAAAGAAAAACTAAAATCCTTCCGAAAACATCAAGGTAAATCTAGAAAGAAAAAGTAGGACTAAAAAACACGAAATCATGAATCTATGAGAACAATATTTTTTTTTAATGTGAACTGAGCAAGGAAAGGGATACAATAAGATCAAACGTTCAAGGTCATCCTACATAGTGAGAACCAGTTCCAAAGGAACCAACCAACAAACAGAAACACAGTCACAAAATCAAAGTCAGATATCAACAAGCCAGGGGAAATGTCTGCAGGCCAAACATAGACATGGACTGGTAAACCAAGTTCCTGCAGTCTGTGGGGAGAGGAAGGGAAAATCCACTTACTCAAAGTAGGTATGCAGCACATGCATGAAAGACTAACTATTCGCCCATTTGTGTAAATAAATGCAGGATCCCGAGAGGAGCTCAGTGGGTAAGAGACTTACCACCAGGTCTGAGCAACTGGGTTCCATTCCCCCGCAGAGAGGAAGGCGAGAACGGATCTCCTCAAGCTCTCCTCTGTATTAAACACTTTCCTGTTGCTCTGATTAAATGTCATGACCAAGAGCAGCTTACACGGGAAGAGTTGATTTCATGCTGCCGTTCCCGAGGATCCAGTATTTCATCTATAATCCCAGCATCAGAAAAGCAGTGGCAGGCTGACCCTGGGACTTAGTGCCCAGCCAGAATGACACCAAACATGTACCAACATACACATTCATGCACACAAATTTTCAAGTCCAGACTGTCTTTTGGGGACTATGCGATTCATGTGGTTTTTCTCTCTCTGAGACCTTCTGAGCATCCTACGATCTGCTTCAATTCTTACACTACAGTTAGCATCAGACCCCACAGGCACAAGGGCCCAATCCTGTACCTCTCAGTCACAAGTCACTCTCACTCCTGTCTCACCTGACTACAAAGACTGGGGTCCCCACAGCTCCCATCCATGTGTTCAGTCATTGGCTAGAAAGCCTTCCAGGCCCCTCGGGAAACACTTCCCTTGTGTCTGCACTACCTGAAGGAAGACATGAATAGGTATGTGCTGGAAGGACCTGGGGTGGGGCATCTGCTCCTGAGGGTTGGGGTGCACTACTCTCCTGACAGTGAGACAGATGTCGGTGATTCAGAAGATTCAAACACTGTTTGCAGAATCTCCATCCTGTGGGCTTGGTAGGTCCTTAATTCTATCCCCATCCTGTTCTCTGCAGAGATTGGGAGAGCAGAGCCAGAGATCTCTGTGCGCCAAGATGAAGGCTTCTTCCTTCTGGCAACCAGTCCCCATGCTTGAGCTAGCTAAGAGCCACCTCAGAGAACCAAAAACAACACGTTACCCTCTGTCACCCAGGAAACACAAGAGAATTAGGAGCTCTGTACCATGACGCAGAGGCAAAGACCAAACATCCTTCTGTGACAGCCCAGTCTGACAGGTTTAAAAGCTCAGCGTCTGAACTGCACTAGCCTGGCTTCAAATTTCAGACTTGCAGCATGAAGATGGGGAAATTATTAAGTTGCCTCAACCCTCAGTTTTCCCATTTATTACGTGGGAATATTTCACATGACCGTCTGCAGGTTCTGATAGATAGTGTTAGCCGTGACTGGCTAACATATTAAAGCTAAGTCTATGTGTGTAGATACTGATCTGTCACAGAATTTTACAGGTGCCTGTGTTTGATAAGAATTGATCTAATCACTGAGTGGTAGTGGCACAAATCTTTAATCCCAGCAATTAGGAGGCAGAAGCAGACAAATTTCTGATTTCCAGGCCAGCCTGGTCTGTAGAATGAGTTCCAGGACAGCCAGGGCTACACAGAGAAACCATGGCTTGGAAAACAAAAAGAACAACAACAAAGATTGTACCTAATCATTACCATTCTCTATCAACTCATATCATTGTGATTGATATCATTCCTGCTGGCCCTCCATCCTTTCTTCAGGGAAACTGAAGAGCTTACATTCAGGCTTTGTGTTTAATCAAGAAAACAGCTTGATTGGTCTTTGAAATCATAAAATACGATACGAGGTCTTTATCCCCATCCTGTTCTCTGCAGAGGTTCTCTACAGGTCTTTTAAATCTGTCAGACTGGGCTGACCCATGAGGTCTGTACCCATGAGGTTCTTTAATTAGAGTTCACATGCTTTTCACTGTTTGAGTGGGGACATGTTTTCAGATGTTAGTTTGGTGTTTGAGGGACGGAAGGTCCAACTGTTTCATTTTCTTCAGCGGTTGTTCTATTTTCAGGTTCAGATGTGGGAAAAAACCAACAGTCTCGATGGACAGAGAAGAAAACCCCAAGGTTCTCATAACTGCGTTCTAACAAAGTTTCCTAGGCGCTTGGCAAACTGACAAACGGATGTGTACGATGAGCAGCTGTGATGGAGCAAGCCTGCAATCCCAGCACTCTCGGGGTGGAGACAGGAGATCAGGAGTTCCAAGCCATCCTTGGCTACATCAGGAGTGTAGGACCAGCCTGTCTTACCACAAGCAACCCTGTCTCAGCGAAACAAATCAAACCAGAACAAAACAAAGCAAAAGGAAACAAAAGCCTTTTCTGCTGAAAGAGATTAGAAGAAACGATGAGCACCAACCTGGACTTGTGGAGAAATACACAATATCTCATGAATTCACGGCCACTCTTCCAGACGGTCTTATTTTTAAGAACAAACATTTTGAAACAGTCTTGATTACTAACTATTCGATGAAATAGATTTATAAGATTTTTTTTTAAATGTGTTAGTCAAGGACTGGCAAAATCCATATGAAGATTAACACACATTTCCAACTGTATAAATGCTATGCAAATAAAAAATTCATTGCATTATCACAACTATTAGATGCTATCAGTGCTTGTGTGGGTGTGAGTGCTTGTGTGTGTGTGTATGTGTATGTGTGTCTGTGTGTCTGTGTGTCTGTGTGTGTATAAGTGTAGAGATGATCCAGCACATTCAAAATGAGAGTAGTTTTTAATTGAACTCGCATGGGGCTGTAGCCAATGATCATCTGGACTGCAGGTACAATCTTTGATGGGCAGTTACCATCCTGTGCTGGAGTCTGAGAGCCACAGGAGTAGACCCTGCTGAACAGTGTCCTCACACTGTGTTCCATGAGCATAACACCAACAGCAAAGAACTCTTTCCAGATCTGGGGAGATGGTTCAGTTAGCTAGGTGATGACAAAGAATGAGGATGTGATATCAAAACCTAAGGAGGCTAAATATATACCCTTTATTAAATATAATTGTAACTATTACTTTGATTTTTTTAAAGGCAAACTAGCATGCATAGGCCATCGGCTAAATCCTCAAAACCACAAGAGAAAGAGAGAGAGAGAGAGAGAGAGAGAGAGAGAGAGAGAGAGAGAGAGAAGACAGGAGAGGAGAGGAGAGGAGAGGAGAGGAGAAGAGAAGAGAAGAGAAGAGAAGAGAAGAGAAGAGAAGAGAAGAGAAGAGAAGAGAAGAGAAAAAGAAAAGCCCATGGGAGAAAACAACAAAAAAATTGAAATGCACTTTCATAAGATAGGAACATCATGCAATGTTCAAATTTTAAAGGCCTTAAAATAATACCATCCAACAAGGGAGCCACTAGCTAGAAGTAGCTACTGAGAATTTAAATGTGTACTTCACTAAATTCAACTGAAATGTCCTGTAAAATACACACGGAAGTCCCAAGACTTAGTATGAAAGACAGGGATTAGTGATTTTTTTTAATAAGAATCAAATGGATTTCAATGCTTTCCACGCCAACTTTATAATAAAATGATAACATATTGTTACAATTAATCCCATACTCTCTAAAGAAAAGCTTTTCTTACACGGCTGGGGTCCAATCCAGGGCCTGGTGCATGTGAGGCAAGCTCTCCCCCACTGAACCACACCCCAGCTCTAAAGGCTTCTAATATGAGCACTGCCAGGTTCTCGAGAACACAGGACAGTCACCTACATCTCAATCTCGCATGTCCCTGCATATGTCAGTATGTTATACTTTCACCTAAGAAAGAAACCTCTGGGCATACCTGTGAGGACGTTTCTAGATCGGGTCAGCTGAAGTGGGGAGAGTAGCCCTAACTGTGGCAGCATCCGCTCCATGGCCTGGGATCCAGGACTAAAGAGGAGAAAGCAAGGTGCGCGCCAGCATTTGCCACCCCTGGCTTCCTGGCTGAGGACAGACTATGACAAGCAGACTCGACCTGCCTCCCCAGAATGACCAACTCCACCCTCTGACCACTGAACCGAAACAAACCCTTTCTCCCTTAAGTTGCTTTTGGCCCTATAACAAGAAAAGTTACTAATACAACAGCTACCAAGACATTTTTTTAAGATTTATTTATTTATTATCTGTAAGTACACTGTAGCTGTCTTCAGACACTCCTGAAGAGGGTGTCAGATCTCATCACGGATGGTGGTTGTGAGCCACCATGCTTGTCTTGAGACGGGGTTTGTGTAGTCCTGGTTGGCCTGGAACTAACTGTAAAAACAACTAATCTGAGGGTGCAATCCTAGACTAAGATCCTTAATCTTGAAGTTAAATTTTTATATTTGCTTAAGTCAATTTGATGAACGACTGAACAATTTTTTTCATTTTTGAGAACATAAAGCACAGAACAGAGCCTGGGGATTAAAATTCATTGCCCAAAGCCTCATGACCACGGTCTCAAAATTTGTCTCAGTCTTTTAATGATTATTATAATATTACCTTATGTGAGTGGGCGTTTTGCCTGCATGTGTGTCTGTGCACTAAATGTGGTTCAGTTGTCCAGGAGACCAGAAAAGGGCATTAGTTCCCCCATGGAATTGCAGTTACAGGTTGTAAGCCGCCAATGCGTGCTGGGAATTGAACTCCGGTCCTCTGAAGGAGCAGATTTTTGGCGGGATGCAATCGCTTTCTGACCTATAACAAAAAGTTGAGAGAGTATTTCATACTGAAATCCTAAGCCCTTTCTCCAAGTCAACACACCCAGCTGGATCACCACTTCTCCCAAAGGAGCACTGCGGACCTGCTCGGGGGTGTGGCTTGAGTAGACCCGCCCCTCCCCTAACAGCTTCTTGGGGCGGGGACTACGGAGGCCCCGCCCCCAGCCGGTCCTGTTTACTCTCTGGGCTGGACAAGGACTTCACCTCAGGGCTTTCCTCAGCGAACACAACAGCTCGAGCCCACACACTTCCGAAGCCAGGCTCTTTCCCGCTTCCGCGCCGTCCAGCCAGTGCGGAGTCCCTGACCAGGTCCGCCTCACGCACACGCGCATCCGGTGCCCACCACGGATCACGCAGGCTCCGGCCCTGCCCACCCTCAGACCTGCACGGCGGGCCTTGCAGTCCATCATGGCCTCACGTCCTGGGTGTCTTTGGCGCTGGCGGGGTCTGGGGCGGCGGGAGGAACTCACGAGCTTGTTCCTGTGTCAAACGTCTCCTGACGCTTTCTCAGAACTCCTCTTGGACGAGTGACTGGTGCTCCGCGCGCACGCGCACAGACAAACCGTGCGCCGCCCCCTGCGCCCAAGTGTCTTCGGATTCCCGGCGGGACCCCGTGGGCTGCCGACTATATGCCTGACTACGACGAGGTGACCGCCTTCCTGGGCGAGTGGGGGCCCTTCCAGCGCCTCATCTTCTTCCTGCTCAGCGCCAGCATCATCCCCAATGGCTTTACTGGGCTGTCAGCCGTGTTCCTGACGGCGATCCCGGAGCACCGTTGCCTGGTACCAGACACCGTGAATCTGAGCAGCGCGTGGCGCAACCACAGCATCCCGCTGGAGACGAAGGACGGACGACTGGTGCCCCAGAAATGCCGCCGCTATCGGCTGGCCGCTCTCGTCAACTTCTCTGAACTGGGCTTGGAGCCTGGACGGGACGTGGACCTGGAGCAACTGGAGCAGGAGAACTGCCTGGATGGCTGGGAGTACAACAAGGACGTCTTCCTGTCCACCATCGCAACACAGGTAGGTGGCAGCCCCCTGTCAGGGTCCGGTGACATAGCGGGCGATGGTTATTGCCTTCGTCCGACGCACAAGCTCCCTGGTAATGAACATCCTCCAGGAACATTTTATGAGATTACGTCTAGCCACAATACACCGCTCAGAGCACAAGTGTCAGGCTGAGCATCCATCCGTAGGGTCGCATTGGCATCCGGAAGGTACTGCCCCTAGGACATGCCCTGAGACCCTGAATGATGGGACTTTCTCAAGATAGTGATGTGATTCAGACGGGTGGGATTCAGACTTGCTCCAGAGAAGAGGCCACAGTTTTAGCCTCTGTTCAGAAAGAAAATACTCATTGCAGAACTTTTTAAAGTTAAAGAAACATGTGTTCCAAACTCTCTACTCTTTCTATAGTTACCCTTCCTTCCCTCACCTATCCTCATCCCAAAATGAAGTCTTGCCATGCCCCAAGGGAACCTGTTGTGTGTTTGCCCTCGATGGATTGTTACTTCTTGAGGACCCATGTGCTTGCAGATCTAGCCAGGGTGACTTGTTGGTATGGAGTCTTTTCCACAGTATTCTGAGACAAGATCACTGGAGAGGTTAGGCAAGGCATATAACCGTCTCTGAAGAGCAATGCAAACCTAATTCCTCATCCCCTCACACTTTATTCTTGGGTGACTTTGACACTTCTCAGTCACTCAGCTGAGGATGTGGCAGGCTGTTTCATAGTGCGTGTGGATGTGTTTGGGGGACTTGGGCACCAATTGTAATTTCCTGGGGTCCATAACCACTCCCTCTCTCCCCATAATAGAAAAGTAATCCTCATTATATATGAGGTCAAGAGGTACTTCTTAGAGCTAGAGCGATAGCTCAGTGGGTAAGAGTGCTTGCTGCTTAATCATGAAGAAAGACTGATTTTGGATACAAGCCCCTATACTAAAAAGAAAGAGAGAGAGAGAGAGAGAGAGAGAGAGAGAGAATAAAAGTGATTTTCTTGAGTTCAGTTTCTAGAACCCACATCAGGCAGCTTACAACCACCTTTAACTCCAGGCTCAGATAATCCAACACCTCTTCTGCTCACTACATATGGCATGCACTCACATAGACAAATACTCATACACAAAATTTTTTTACATAATCTTTCGTAAAATGGGGAAAGAAACACCAGGCATAGCAACACAGTTCAGCGAGAGACCCTGTCTCAAAGGGGTAAAGCCGAAGACCTGCTGTATGCCTCTAGTCCCCACGTAGGCATCCATGTCTGTGCGCATACGCATAGACAAGCATCACACCGACATATGAATTAAATGATAAATAAAAGATATTATTCTTCCTCTTTTAAACAATCTCAGCAAGTTTTTTAAAGATTTTTATGTGTATGAGTGCTTTACATGTGTGTATTTTTGAAGTACCACATGAATGTAATGCCTGTGGAAGTAAAAAGAGGGCATGGGATCCTCTGAAAGAAAGCTTAACAGTTTGAGGCATAAATGAGAATGTTTACAGTGAACAATTTGAAAATACTTGACAGCTGTATTAATATACCCTCGAGCCCAGAGAACCAGAGTTGAACCTACTAGAGAGACACTTTTCTGACTAGAAAGAAGCATAGACCCCTGGTCGTCACTGTTCTAGATTCTCAAAGTTTGGTCCTCCTCTTACAGCTCTCCAGCTGTGAAGCTTGACTCATGGCCAATTATGCCCATGTGCTCCCCAAATAGAAGCATTGATGGCCTGGGCTTCAAGTACTTTAGTTATATAGCTAAGCAGCCAGATTCCTAAGAACCTAGGAATACTAGGTTCATGGGTAAGCTTATCGTATTAGTTAGGGTTTCATTGCTATAAAGAGACACTATGAACAAGGCAGCTTTTATAAAGGACAACAGTTAATTGGGACTGACTTACAGTTTCAGAGCTTCAGTCCGTTATCATCATGGCAGGGAACATGGCTGCAGGCAAGTAGACAAGGTGCTGGAGGAGGAGCT
Source organism: Apodemus agrarius (assembly GCA_964023405.1). Classification (NCBI taxonomy): domain Eukaryota; kingdom Metazoa; phylum Chordata; class Mammalia; order Rodentia; family Muridae; genus Apodemus; species Apodemus agrarius. The sequence goes on along the minus strand of OZ030015.1, from coordinate 38,108,171 downwards.
GAGGGTTTTACATCTTGATCCAAAGGCAGCCAGGAGACTCTCTTTCACACTGGGTGGAGCTTGAGCATAGGACCTCAAAGTCCACCTCCACAGTGACACACTTCCTTCAACAAGGCTACACCTACTCCAACAAGGCCACACCTCCTAATAGTGCCACTTCCCACCGGCCAAGCATATTCAAACTACCATATTCCACTCTGTGATGGCTATTTCTGGTTGTCAACTTAACTACATCTGGAATGAACTATCAGAAATGGGGTACATCTGTGATCCAGATCTTGAGGCATCATGGCCATGAAAAGCTTAGGGTTAGGCTAAGATAGTACATGACTTTAATCCTAGGAGACAGAGGCAAACAGATCTCTGAGTTCAAGGCCAGCCTGGGACAGAGCAACTTCCAAATCCAGGCCTGGTGGTACATACCTTCAATCTGGGCCATAGCATCTGCTGGAGGCCTACATAAGGACAAAGGAGAAAGGAAGTGTTTGTCCTGCTGCTGCTGCTTGCACTTACTTGCCATCACATCTGTTGGAACTTACTTCTTCAGGATTCCTGCTTATACAGACGACCAGCTAAAACACCCAGCCTCATGGGACTGAGTAACTACTAGATTCTTGGACTTCCCATTCATTCTTGGACTTCCTATTCACTCTTGGACTTCCCATTCACAGCTGCCTATTGTTGGCTTTGTTGGACTACAACTGCAAGTCATCCAGTAATTTCCCTTAATATTTAGAGACATTCCATACTGTAACTCTAGAGAACTCTGACCGATACAGAAGTTGATACCTGGAATGGTTCTAGAGGAGCAGAATTATAAGGTTGAATCTTTTTAAGTATCTGGAATTGTCTAAAAATTTGCCAACACCTTCTAATTCATCAGTACCTTCAACTACTGAAACCTCTCCAGACACACTAGGAGCTTGGAAAATATTGAAGGCCATGGTGGAAACTATATTTCAAAATTAAAGAAGTTAAATACCTTTCCTTATCTTCACCTATCAATTGTGACTGGCAATGGATTAGGTAACATAGAATACAAAAATTTCTACAGTTTGGGGGAAAATAAGGAAAATTATTTTGCTGGCTCATTGCTCTTAGCATGTCTGGATAAATTGATAAGGAATGAGCTGCATGATAAAATTGACTGGCTCCAGATGTGAAAAACTATCTGAAGGTTTCTAAGGTGCCTATGAAAAGCATCTTCTTTCCAGCAGACACAGAGGTCAAGTTGAAGAAAAATTAAACTGAAGTACTCATTATAAGGTTGGCTGAATTACAGTGAAAATTCAAGTTTCAGCATCAAACAGTGCCAGCAGTTAAAGTAAGGACATTAATTGGCAAAGAATAGAATCCTGTAACTTGGGGTGGGATGTGTGGGAAGACCCTATTAAAGCTGAGAATCCTCAGATTCTCCAGGGGAATCTCACCTCACCTGAGGAAGTAGTACTGGAAGCCCCACCCCTAGAAATATTGCCCTTTCACTTGAGGAAATTAATCCTTCATTGTTTGATAAGCCAACAATGACTTTCACTAAAGAAAATGACAGGCAAGACAATATTAATGTCCTTCAAGACCCACCAGTACTTTCCACTAGACTCAAGGCAAAGCAGACCCCTAGAGGGAAGGTCAGAAAGGCTAGTTCATGAGGAAGTGTGCTACACTACTAAGTAAATTAATGAGTGTGCTAATTCATTCAATCAGAAGTCTGGGGAATATGTGTGAGAAAAGATTTTAAGGGTGTGGGATAATGGTGGAAGAAACATAAAACAAGAGCAGGCTGAGTTTATTGATATGGGCCCTCTGAGTGGAGGTTCTAGGTTTAATATGGAAGTTCACAAGTTACAAAAAAGGTGTCAGAAGTTTGTTTGAATGGTTGGCTGAAGTATTTCTCAAAAGATGGCCTACTGAAAAGGAGTTGGAGATGCCTGATATTCCTTGGCTTAGTGTTGATGAAGGGATTTTAAGGTTCAGGGAAATTGCAATGCTAGAGTGGATACACTGTAAAACCTAATCCTCAACAATGGAAAGGCCCAGATGACAAGCCCTTCATAAATCCTGTAAGACACAAAATAGTGAGAGAAAAAGAAACCAGCATCACTGAGGTGAAATCTTCTAGGAAGGGTTTTCTAAAAGCACAAAAAAGCTGTGTTCCAGAGATAGCCAAGGTTGTACCTCATTCATTCTTCAGCTGGGCTTGGTAATGTGTAAGAATCACCCAGATGGTACTGATTTAGAAGGCATGACAGGTCATGGAGAGCAGTTGAGGCATGGCACTGTGAGAGGCCAAGAAAAGTCATTGGTGAAGGTGCAGCCTCAGTTGCAGTTGACAGGAATAAAGGGATCATGCAAAGAAGTTGAGGCTTGGTACCATGAAGAGACCCTATGAAAGGCTATTGGTAAAACCTAGTGACAGCAGAAGACCCTAACATGTTGGAGATGCCAGTACCATAGAATAATTACCAAGAACAGTAGTGGCAGTGGAGTGGAGTAAAACCAGAGCTTAGAATACTACAGAGGGCAGAGCTGGAGAAGTAACCTAAGCCCTTTGGAGGAGCTCAGATCATGTGTGGATCCAAGTCATTGGAACAAGAAGGTATAAAGTTTAAGTTGCCGTAAACTTAAAGTTAAGATGCTAGAGATGTCAGAGCCTTGGGATACCTGCTGAGAAAAGGTACTAAAGGAGTGGAGCCAGCCCAAGAGAAAGAAGTTTGTTGCAGTCAACAAAAATGAAAGGAGTTAGAGATATGAAAAGCACTTTACTCTAAGACATGGAGATGCAGAGTTTGGAGTTTTCCCAGCAGGTTTTTTGGTCTTGCTTTGATCCAGTATTCCTACTATGACATTTTGGAATGATAATGTATATCCTGTGGTGTTGGAAGTATGTCATCTGCTTTTTAATTTTTGAGAGGATTACAGTTAAGTGATTAGATGAGTCTCAGAAGAGACTTTGAACTTTTAATATTGTAGAGACTATAATAGACTATGGGACTTTTGAAGTTGAACTCAATTTATTTTGCATTACGCTATGATAACAATTTGTATTTTCATCTGCTTAGCTGATGGCAATTTGTATTTACAAAGAAACAGATCATCATCTATCTTATATCTTATTTTTGAAGTCTTTTTCAGCTCAACTGGCTAATCATCTACTCTCTATTCTTATACTTAGAATTATTTACTGTTTATAACCCTGTCTTTTTATTGTACACAGCAAAACCTATGGCCATGTATATAGATCACAAGATCCAGGAACTCAGACTCAATTCAGAATGAAATGTCTTCTTTGATCATTTAACTGGTCCCAAGCCTACTTTTCTCTCTAATACACAATTATATGCTTGTAACATATAAAAAAAAGCTCACTGTACTTTTTCTAACATATATAGCCCTCACTGTTCTACGAGGGAGGAGGCACATTCTACTCTTAATTCTAACTTTATTTTATCTTTCTAGCAAAACACCTTAAACCATTTCCTTAAACATTCTATCATCTGAGGCTGGAGAGATGGCTCAGTGATTAAGAGCACTGACTGCTCTTCCGAAGGTCCTGAGTACAATTCCCAGCAACCACATGGTGGCTCACAACCATCCGTAATGAGATCTGATGCCCTCTTCTGGAGTGTCTGAAGACAGCTACAGTGTACTTACAAATAATAAATAAATAAATAAGTAAATAAGTAAGTAAATAAATAAATAAATAAATAAATAAATCGTTTTAAAAAAGGAAAGAAAAAAGAAAAAGAAAACAACAAAGAAACTAGTCTTTAAAAAAAAACTTTATGGGCCGGGCGGTGGTGGTGCACACCTTTAATCCCAGCACTTGGGAGGCAGAGGCAGGAGGATTTCTGAGTTCAAGGCCAGCCTAGTTTACAGAGTGAGTACCAGGACAGCCAGGACTACACAGAGAAACCCTGTCTCAATAAATAAATAAATAAATAAATAAATAAATAAATAAATAACTTTCTGGAAACCCTGTCTCAATAAATAAATAAATAAATAACTTTCTGTCAACTTTCTAACTTCCTGAAACTATTTAAATCAAATCAGGAATTCCACAAAATCATTAATTGATCTAAACAGCATTATCTCAGGAAAGTTCATCTTTATGTTGATCTGCAGGAAACTTGCCCAACAGAATGGGCTGTCTACCACCCAGCAAGTAATCACACCAGGTTATACACAGTAAGGGTCTCCCCATGCCAGATATATGACAAATATAGCAATGACAAATATAAGAAGGCACATTGGTAGCAAGAAGCAATCCTGGGAAGAAGCTCCTAGGGCTGTGCCTCTCCAGAATTCACCCATTGCAGCTGTACAAAATGGTGGGACATCTCCAGGAAACTCACTTGCCCATTGCAGCTCCTCTTCCATAGCATCTACCAGACCTTGAATATTGATTGACATTCTGATCCTTCTTCCCAAGGGCTGGGATTTGTAAGTTTAATTTTTTCAAGTCCTATTTTTAACGATGGTTCTTAAATGCTTTAACCTTCCTTGAAACCCACCACCCACCAGAGGTAATAGAAAAGAAAGGATATGGGGAAAGTAGACCTATTTAGAAAGATTCTTTGGAGCAAATCCCATCTGTATTGTCTGGAAATCAGCAGTTCAGTATAAGTTCAAAGCAGGTTTCATTCTAAAGCTTATTATAAGTTCAAAGCAATAATTTTACATGGCCTTGCTTTATTGTTGTGCACACCTATGGCCTCAAACTTGGACCTGACCTAAAATGAATATTTTTCCTTGATCATTAATTTGTTCCAAATCTATTCTTCCTAGTGCAATTTACATGCTTGTAGTGCATGAAAACTCACTCTACTTTCAGTCAGTCTTTACCTGCTATTCTATGAGAAGGGACACATTGTTCTTGATCCTAACTTTATTGTATCTTTCTGACAAACAACTAAAACCATCTCCTTAAACTTTCTACCAATTATTCTAACTTGCTAAAATTATTTGAATCAAATCAGGAATTCTATAAAATCATTAATACATCTAAATATCATTAATTCAATGAAAGTTTATCTTCATGTTGATCTGCAAGAAATTTGCCCAATAGAGTGGGCTAATACCTAGGAATCATTAGGCTATGTAATATTGGCAGGAAAGGCATATCAACAGCAATAAGCAATCCTGGAAGGAAGTCTCTGGGGTTCATGCCTCTGCACAGCATATCCATTGCAGCCATGCAAAACAGTAGGCCATCTCCAGGAAGCTTACTTCCCACAACATTCCATGCATGACTTCTGCCAAGGTCTGTAATGTTTCCTTCTGTACACAGTCTCTGACCAAGCAATATCTTTCTGGGAACCACTAAAGTCCCTGTTTGGACTGTCTGCTAGTCTTCCAGCTCCATCTTGGGCTGAGACATCTACATATCTAAGTATCACTGTTTCCCCATGTACCCCACTCTTCCCGGCACAGATCACTCCCTGGTTGTGGTAACAGTAGTGAAACCACACTTTGAATGGTGGAAATGCAAGCAGAGAGCCTATTTCCTGCCCCAATATCTGTTTTCTAGACAAGGAAATTAAGGCACTGTTTGGTGTGATGGACAAGACCTTATGTGAAACTAGAAAACCAGTTAACACTAAAGTAGCACTAACACCCAGCTTCCAGACTCCAAGTCCATGGCTCCAAGGCATACTGCGTTTAGTCCTATTGGAGTATGATATAAGATATTCCAGTTTAGAATGCCACAGGGTCTAAAGAGCCATTGCCTTGAGGGGAGCCCAAGCAGAGCTGATGGAACAGGTCTAGACAGAACACTGTCATCCCTTTGGCCTCTATCTTTTGCTGGATGCTTTACCTCTTAAGACTCCCCGCAAGAGTGCCTTGCCTCTTCCACAGCCCTTGGTATCTTTAGAAGCATATTAAAAAAAAAAAAAAAAAAAAAAGCATCGCTGACCAGAGATCAATGTCTGGCTTGGTAGAGTGCTGTTCCTTGCTCCTCTCCCTCTCCTTAAATTGAGCCAAGACATGGGAGTCTACTCTATGAAAGACAAAATGGAGAGGGAGAGGCCACGTGCTTTCTCTGCATTGCTACACAGGTGAGTCATTGCCTAGATCAGTGATCTCCTATAGTCAGAACATTTGGGGATGTACGGTATGCCAATTTATTTTCCAAGAAGTCTTAAATTTCAGAAAAGGAGTGAGTGATGCATCCCTTTGCTCCTCCTACAGTGGGACCTGGTGTGTAAGGATGACTGGAAAGCCCCACTCAGCACCTCCTTCTTTTACGTGGGTGTGCTCTTAGGCTCCTTCATTTCGGGACAGCTCTCAGACAGGTAAGGTGTCCAGTACTTAAAGGAGTGTATACCTGGACTTGACTTCAGATGATGATGTTCTCTTAGCCCAGGGCCATGTGTTTCAGAAGTAGCTGTATCTACATCTAGCATAGATTTTCCATGTCAAGAAAATGGGTCAACAACCTCCCACATTATTTCCTAATCCACACTTAATCCATGGTCCAATGACCAGTTACTTTGTCATGATTCACTTCTGCACTAGTCTGAATCACTTTCCCTAGGAGATTATACCACTCTCCTATTCCCAAGGAAGAGAGACTGACACTACACATGTGTGGATGCACTCTATTGTACGTTAGGCAATTCCATGGTGGCCACTTATTTATTTGCAAGAAGACCAGTCTCTGAGCAAGGTGAGGGAAGCAGAACTCTGGTGTCCTTTAGCAAAGTGGCCTGCAGTTATGGCATTTACTGTGTGACCAAGAGAGTGAATGTTATTTGTTACAAACATAGTATTGTACAATTTTAAAGCTTTTATCTAAGGTTCATTAATAGCTCAGAAAATCAAAACACCCTTGAAATTTAAATAGTGGGTGGGGGTGCACCACACTAATCCCAGTACTTAGATAATTGAGATCAGAGGATTGAGAGTCCAAGGTCATCATGTACTACTTAGGGAAAATCTGCCTCAGTAGCCGAAGGCAACAATAAAAATAGAGATTGTCTATGAGGGTTTGTTGACTTTATTGTTATTTCATCAAGGTCCATAGCTTTTGTGAAATTCTCAAAGACTGATTATGCTAAGTCTTTTGTTGGCTCTTTGGGATATATCACAGGCATCAGAAGTCAGCAGAGAGGACTTCAACAGAATGCTGACACAGATAGGATATTCCTAGACCCAGGAGAGCAGGGTTCTCAACTTGTGGGTCAAAACCCCTCTTACAGGAGTCCCATATCACATATCCTGCATATCAGATATTTATAATCTAATTCTTAACAGTAACAAAATCGCATTTATGAAGTAGCAATGAAAATAATTTTATATGAGAAGGGTCCCAGCATTAGGAAGGTTGAGAAGCACTGCAGTAGAGGTTGCTGCAGCATCCTTCTGGCCGACTAGGGTACATGGAGAAGTCCAGGCTGAGACAGAATGTCATCTTGTCTGGGAAGCAAGGCTGCTTTGCTCTGTCTCATACTCTGGGGTTATATGATTGCATGTTTACATCTGTGGATCATTCTCACATCATTACTCAGAATTTTTGGCTTTTGTTTGTCATTTTGTAAATTATTTGTTATTTTGTGTATGTACAGTGGGGGAGAGGTATGCATGCAAAAATATTCTTTTGAAGGTCAAGAGAATACAGTGGAATCCTACTATGGATATTAGTTCCAGAGATCCAACTGAATTCATGATGCTTACACAGCAAGCACTTCACCTGCTGGGCCATCTTGCTGGCCCTTGGCTTTTGTGGGTGCTTTTTTTTCCCCTCGATACAAGGTCTTTCCCTAGCTGACCTAGTACTTGCCTCTGTAGGCCAGGCTGACATTAACCATGTGGCAGTCCTCCTGGATCACGTTCCTGATGCCAGAAGTACAAGGATGTACCATCACTCTCAGCTAGTAAAAACTTGCATAACTGTATCTCATTAGATTCATTTTTCAAAAGTCACGTAGTGATTAAAAACAAAAATACTGAACTGCCCCCAAGGTGCACTAAAGATGTCAGGTCTAGTGGCACTCTGCTTTAGTACCAGCACTCAGGAAGCAAAGCAGGTGGTTCTCTGAGTTTGAAAACTGGTATATACAGTGAGTTCTACAACAGCCAGAGCTACACAGCAAAACACTGTTTCGAAAAAAAATAAATAAAAAACCTAAAAATGTTTTAAAAATAAAGATGTCAGTAGGCTGTGACCATAAGATTGCCAGCTCTGGCTGATCCTGAGGTACCTCCCTGCTGGGAAATGATACTTCTCTTAATCTAGTAACAAGCATTAATTGATTGCTTTTGTTTATTTAGCAAATATGTAGTGTTTAATTATGTGTGAATCTCTGTTATAAGTATAGCACACCTTAAAACCCAAATAGGTAACCATATCCTCACACCTCTGACAGGAACGGTTATCTCCATTTTGTAAGTGGGGCAGGTAAAAAAAAAAAATGGTGGTTAATTTATGTGCTCAGGGTGTGTAGTTGGCAAGTGGCAGGTTATTCTGAGGCCCAGGGCTCCTCGCTCCTCTGGTTTTCTGGATTACTGCTCAAGATCTCTGCTCACCTAGAAATTGCTCTGAGTAAAGATACTTGCCACTAAGCTCAACCCGCTGAGTTCTGTCATAGGGACTCACATGGAGGAGAGAAACATCTCTGTCTAGCACGTTGTCCTCTGACTACCACATGCACTCCTCTAGTTCATACGCACCCCACCCTCCCACTCCCTAACCTCCTACCAAATGACTTTCGATTCTGTCATCATCACAGTTCGACCAAAATGGGGGTGGCCTGACCACAACTTCAAGTTAGGCAGGAGAGCTTTGTTGCCTCAGAAGCCTGTCCAGTGTTTGCCCATCCAAGTTAGCGCCCATAAGTAACCCACTTCCATGTCAGTGCCAGTCACAATCGGAAAAGGGACAGTTCAAAGCAACAAATCCTAAAGCCTAAAACTGCCCCAAATCACAAACAGAAACTTAAAGTTCTGAATCCCGAACCTGGGGAAATAGCACAGTCAGTGAAGGGCTGCCCCACAACCATGAAGTTCCGTGCTCGGTCCCCAGCACCCATGTAATATCAGGGTGACATGACATGCCTTTATAATCCCAGTGACTGGAGGGCAGGAACAGGAGCTCCCTGGAGCTTATTGGCCACCCTAGCCTAATGGGTGAAAAACCTGTCTCAAAATGATGTGGACAGCTTCTGAATAATAACACTGAGATTGACTTCTGGTTTCCACATGCATATACACACATGTGCACAGGAAAACACATACACATACATCCACTTACACATGCTCGCATACACATACGCACACACTCACACACTCACACCAAAGTAAGCCTCCAAACTGAGATTCCTGTTGTAAAGGATGTAAAGAAAGAAGAAAACTATGTCCCAGGAAGGGATGGCTGCATGCTTTGTGGTAATCAGGAAAACTGTACTACAATAGAGCAGATGCCTAGAAACCAGAGAAAGCATTGTTTTGGGTGAATCAGAGAGTGCTGCCCAAAGAGAAGTGTGTGAATCTGTGTAGACTTAGGAGAAGGTGCACGGTGCAGATATGTGAATGTATTCTCCAGAACCATAACAAAAAGAAAATGGACATGCTAGCTTAGCGAAGACAGCAGTCTACACCATAGGTAATGATGCCAGTCTTCGGCTCCTCTGCTACCTTTGTGCAGTTGCCCATAATTTATCCCATAATACATATTTTAGTGTGCTGGATCTTCTTTTTGCAGCTGTTTTTGTTTTCATTTCATTTGTGATAGAAGTTTAATCCGGGTCCTTGTGTATGCTAAGCATGCAGTCTGCTCTTGAACTATACCCATTTGTTCCAAATACTTGGAACTATAAGTATTGTTTTCTATAATTCATTATGCTATAGATATCATATTTGCATAATTCCCAGTTCCAGGCATATAGATGATATATAGGCTTTTTTCATTTTGTGCATTTCATGAATATTTGGTTCCATGAAAATAAATTATCCCAACATCAATTTTGTATGTAACTATTGTGCTGATGTGTGGAAACATCCTCGATAAATGAAGAGATAATACTTTTTGTACATCTGTCCTTGTGAAAGATAAACATTTCTCCAGATCCATGGGAGAAATAGAGGGGTGGTGGTGGTGGTGGTGGTGGTTGGGTTTCTTTATTTTTTTTGTTGGGTTTTTTGATCCCCAAGAGTTACAGTGGCAGTCAGAGAGACCACCCAGATGTGGAGAGCACCAGCAGCTCTTGGTTGAGCGCCTACATAGATGCTCACAACATAACCCCAGTTCTAGGGCATCTCATCCCCTTCTCTGTCCTGTGGGGACACCAAGCATGCATATAGTGCCCAGACATATGTCCAGGCAAAATACCTGTACACATAAAATAAAATGAAAATGAAAAAAATTTAACTCAAAAAAAAAAAGTTACTTTGCTTGGCTGGTGACCTTTCACCTTCTCAATAGGTAACTGTGCTTGGTGCCAAGCAGAATGAACTGAGTTCAGTCCACAGGACTCAATTGGTGGGTGGAAAGAACCGACTCCCATAAGTTATCCTCTGATCTCCACATGGATGTACCCCAATAAATAAACATGAAAGAAAATATAAAATGAAAAAAGTTAGAACTGTGAACTGAGGCATACCACAATAGTAGAGCATGGGCCTTGAACTAGGTTTCCAGCCCCATTACCACAGAAGAAAGACTCAGGTTGTCCATCATGGCTGCTTTCAGCTGACTGCAGTAATAAAAGAGTGCACACACTTATCAGGCATGTTTGCTAACACATTGCAGGTTTGGCCAATTTCTCTTTTTAAATTTGTTTATTTTATTTGTATAAGTAAGTACACTGTAGCTGTCTTCAGACACACTGGAAGAGGGCATCAGATGCCCATTACAGATGGTCATGAGCCAGCATGTGGTTGCTGGAAATTGAACTCAGGATGTCTGGAAGAACAGCCAGTGCTCTTAACCACTGAGCCATATCTCCACTCCAGCCCATTTCTTTATAAATATTTTGCTCCTGAATGTTACCTAAATGTGACTGTTTTATGTTCATCAAAATATATGTATGATTATCTATTTTATTGTGTAGATTATATGAAATATTCTGTCATGTTATTTTTCAAACCCTCTTAAAATGTAAATGCAGCTGGGCATGGTGGCGCACGCCTGTAATCCCAGCACTTGTGAGGCAGAGGCAGGCGGATTTCTGAGTTCGAGGCCAGCCTGGACTACAGAGTAAGTTCCAGGACAGCCAGGACTACACAGATAAACCCTGTCTCAAAAAACAAACAAAAAAAATGTAAATGCAGTTAATTTTTTAATATGTGCGGGATTATACTATTATAAAAATCAAATTGTTACACAATTATGCATTTAAGTTTTTAAGTATAATTTTGCCTTTTAAAACTACTATGAATATGTGAATTTACACGTAACAAATGTCTTTCCATCCCCTGCAGTCATTAGCATCCCTGTGGCACTGCCTTTGAGGCAGCCTGAGTGTCCAGACTACACATTCATCCTGGAAAGTATGGAATTCAATGTCCGCATGGAGACTGAGAGGGTGGGACTGCCTGTGCCAGTCCCTGTGTTGGAGACAGCCCCTCAGAAGAGCCAGTGGCTGCTGCCTCTCTCAGCTGCTTCTCTGTGACCCTCCTTTCCTCTCCAGGTTTGGTCGCAAGAATGTGCTGTTTTGGACCATGGGCATGCACACCGGATTCAGTTTCATACAAGTCTTCTCTGTGAACTTCGAGATGTTTACTCTACTCTTTACCCTTGTTGGAATGGGACATATATCCAACTACGTGGCAGCATTTGTCCTGGGTATGGACATCAGGTTGAACTTTAGTTCTAGATACTGTGTTTCATTTTACTGAAGACAAGTTTTAATGTCTCTCATAGCTAGAATTCCCTACTAAATAATGCAAATCTAGTTTGCCAGATGGGAAGTTGAGCCTGGCAATGGTCCTGGCTTCTGATATATAGTTCTCTTCTGGCCTCTGACTTGTGGCCTCTTACCCTTATTAGTACTTCAGTCATTAACTAGGATTCCCTTTTTAAAGGCTTGCATGGAAGGGGCTTAGGCAGTTGAGGAAAAGAGAAGGCGCACCAAGGGGAGGTGGGCCGTGATGGGCAGGCTCCCAGGAAAGAGATGCTGCAGAGCATTGGTGGCGATCCGTGTCCGCCAAGGAGTAGAGCAGTCCAGTTCAGGTTTTGGTCAGAGTCTACCCGTCAATGCTATGACTCAGACAAGCTACCTTGTTCCCACTGGAATGCTTCTAGTCTCTCTGTTTAGAAGAGCCTTGCTCTAACCAATCAGATCACTGGGTTCCTTTGGCTGTATAATGGGAAGGATGATTGTTTTCTTTTCACTTTTACTAGAACATTTTTTTCTACAAAGGATAATAGTTAGCATGTGTGGCTTTAGTAGCGACTTTGCCTTTGGTTAATTCTTCCTTGTGTAAGGACTTACAGGGCCTTAACGTTCTTTAGCATGTGTCCGAGGGTGGCGAAGATTGCCTTCATTAGAGAACTGTTACCCAGAGACCTCAGAGAAACACCCCAGGAGCAATTCAGAGCAGACTTAGTTCATATGTAGCCCCTCCTAGACACTCTGAACACAGAGCTAATTCTGGCTGCCTCCTTGTCTCTGTGTTAAAAATGATATCACAGAAGAGTCATAAGGAAATAACCCTAATTAATGATTAACTTGACTCCTTCCTTGTTTTGAACAGGAACAGAAATTCTTTCCAAGTCAGTTCGAATTATATTCGCCACCTTAGGAGTTTGCATCTTTTTTGCCTTTGGCTTCATGGTGCTGCCTCTGTTTGCATACTTCATCAGAGACTGGAGGAAGCTGCAGCTGGCAATAACTTTACCAGGAGTGCTGTGTGGGGCTCTCTGGTGGTGAGTGTGGCTTGGGCTGCTTACTTGCTGTGTGTCATATCCGCTAGAGGGCAGCAGTAGGCTCCAAATCCCAAGTCAAGATCCCAGAAGAAAAAGGAGGGAACATTATTTATAAATCAGTTCATAAAATCTCTCCATACTCAGAAAAGCCCAAACAATGCAGAATCGCAAGACATAAGTGGGAATCATCTCTGCCCTGTTCTAAATTGAACTAAGAATTTGCTACAAGCAGATAGAGACCAGCCAAACCTCTGGGACGTTCTCAGATCCCAGCAAGACCTGCACTGTAACTGCTTGATCCTAAGGCCCCAGACTAGGAGGGTTGGGAAATGAACAGAGGGAGAGCTCCAAATTGAGCTTCCCTAAGTGGCTGTGCAGAGAGAGGCAGGCTCCAGCTGTGCTGCCAACAGAGGGAGACTGGGCAGGTAAAGCAAAAGCTATTCCAGGCCAAGAATGGATCCTGGCAGGAATTACACCTTAGAGCAGACTAGACTAAGGTGAGATCCTCATCCCTTGCACAGTGGAGAGAGTCCTGGAGAAGAATAGGAGCAGAAGAAACAATGTATCATGGTTCCTGATCATGAGAGAGGAGAGAGGGCTGCCTGGTCACAAGGATAAGGAAAATAGCCACCAGTCTCCAGCCTTGGTAACAATGCTGTTTTGTGTAGAGAGACTGACAAGTCTATTGAGTAAATCAGAGGTTGAGTGAGGAAGAAATGGATGTTAAGTGATCCCTGCAGAAGATGCCGTGCCTCTCAGGGACAGAGTAGAATATAGCAGGATCTGAGTGGGCCTGACTCTCAGCAGAAGCCAGGCATCAGGAGCCCATCTGGTAACTGTCTGCTTAAAGCCCAGAAGGGGGCACCACCATTGCAGACATGCAGGTGCCAGTCAGAGGGGGATCCCCTTGGGATGTACAGGAGAATGCTTCAGGTTTTGTCCACCTCAGTCAGTGTTCAGCAGAGCTTGTCCCTCAGGTAGTTACTGGGCCATCTCTATTTCTGACTTATGAGCACCGGACATTCCACACACCCGCCTCTCTGTCTGAAACCTTGTTTCCATGTGTAGTTGAGCCAGCCTCTGGAGAGAAAGAGAACAGGAGGCCTCACTAGATTGCACTGTGCTTCCAGGTTCATCCCTGAGTCCCCACGATGGCTCGTCTCTCAAGGCCGAATTAAAGAGGCGGAGAGGATCATCCGAAAAGCCGCCAAGTTCAATAGGGTTGTTGCACCTTCCTCTATCTTCGATCCAAGTGAGGTAAGTACCATGTGCAAGCTGCTGGGGAGGCTCCACGGGCTGCTTTAGGTCAGCAGCATACAGCACAGCTTCCCTAAGCCATGGCCACCCCTACGGCAAGGCTTGTTAGAATGCGGAAGTTGGAGGAGTTGAGAGATGGTTCCGTCTGTACAGTGCTTGCCACTCAAGCATCAGGGCCTGAGTTCAGATCCAACAACAACAGACTAAAAAGCCAGGCATGGCTGAGCGTGCCCGGAATCCCAGTACTGGGGAAGCCGAGAGAGAAGGGTCCCTGGGGCTTACTGGTCAGACAGACAGACATGCCACAGACCAGACTCATTCAGGAGTTGTAGTTGCGGGGAACCAGGATTCTTTGGTGAAGCAGGAAAGCACAGATTCCATGATTGACAGGCACCAGACGAGGTGGTTTAGTATCTGAGTGTAATATGTTGCTCTGAGGCAGGAGTTTTTAAGCATGAGATTTTTTTCCATTTCAAAAGGTGTATCCAGTAAAGCAGGCACAAAGAACAATTAACATTACCATTTGGCACAAGGAAATGTAAAATCAACCAGGTAACAAATTAGAAGCTCAAACATAGATAACATTAGTCTTCCTGACATAGAATCATTTGTAGTTAGCAACAAACCTTTAAAGAGACTTCAAATAACGTTTGGCCATACCCCCTAAGTCTAAATGAGATTCTGTGAGTAAACTTTACCTGACACCTAGCTTTCCTCTAGGAAACCTGAGATTTGCTGTGCTCAGTCAGTGCTTTTCATACCATAGTGTCAGAGCCACTCTCATTTGCATACTGTTGGGAGGTAAATGTAATTATGAGGCAAAGCATTGCAGTTTTAAGAAAAGAGGTGTTTTGGCCAGTGATTTTACTTCAAAGAAGGATTCTTTTACATCTATCTGCTTGGTTTTTCTTAGTCCCGGCTACTAGGAAGAAGGGAAGTTTTAGGAAGTAAAGCAGGCTGCCAGTGAGATTTTTGGCTTTTGAGTAGAGGTGATCCGGAAGGCTCCAAGAGACATTTCCTCGCCTCAGTCTGTAAAACCTTGTCTCACAGGATCAATTGGAGCCACTGGGGCACAGACAGTCAGTGAGAAACCCTGTCTCAAAGATAAGCTAGAAAAGTAACTGGTGGTGACATCCCAGGTCAACCTGTAGCCTACACACACACACACACACACACACACACACACACACACACACACGGACACACACACACACACTTTCTCTCTCTCTCTCTCTCTCTCTCTCTCTCTTACACACACACACACACACACAGACACACAGACACACATGGACACACACACATTCATGTGGTGTATACTCATATTCACGCATGAACGTGAATACACAAAAACCTCGGAGGATGAGAGGAATGGGTTCCAACTGCCCATGATTTTTTTTTTTTTTTTTTTTTTTTTGGGCCAGGCTTCCTTTATTTCCTACTCAAATAATCACATTTTTTAAACATTGCTTGCTTACTTGCCTCCTTGGTTGCTTTTTTAACATAGATTTTTGCTATGTGACCCAGACTGGTCTGGAGCTCTCTGTGTAGACCAGGTTTATCTCCAACAGTGATCTGACTCTTCTGCCTCCCGAGAGCTGAAATTGAAGAGATTCGCTACCAAGTCTGGCTTAACCAACACTTTTTAATAGTAAACACCCTTCATGAGAAAGGGGATTCCTGCGACTTTAGCGTTTTTGAGAAGTCCTTGTTTCTTACACCTCGGGGACTGCCCATCTGAAACTAGTCAGAACACTTTAGATTTACACTCAGCAGTGTTCTGTCTGACAGGCTTCACTCATCATTGTTGCGGGAAATATTAAAAAGAACGGCAACTTCCTGCGCTACGCGGGGCACCAGTGGGCCACGTGGCTCCAGCAGGGTGTTCTCATCACGGCAGACTCCCTGGCCCAGAACGCCCGAGACATCTCCACAGGACTCACTAAGTTCCCTTGGCGGGTTGCTGCCATGCCTGCCCCATGCAATGCCAGCCCACCTCTCGGTTAGCTGTCACAATTCCCAGGAACATGGTAAAATCAAAGCTCTAGAAGCTACTAGCTGCTCACCTAGATTAGACAAGTTATCCTGATTATTCTATCCCTATATGATATTATATCTACATGTGGCAACTTAAAGCCACGCAGAATCTGAATCGTCCTGTTCGTCCTCCTCCTCCTCTCCTGTCTCACTTCCTGTCTCTGCAACTCTTAGCTCCACCTCCCTTTTCCTTGTGCAATCACCGGCGACATGTTGTAGTAATAATTAAATTAATTAAACAGGGAAAATTCTGCTACACATCCTGCTCCATGCAGGCCCTTTCTCATGGCCACCTCTTACCCATTCTCACAGACCATGAGGAATTTCTTGCAGTGTATGCAACAAGCATGTTTGAGATGCTTATGAGGACTTGGGGCTTGCTTATAGGAAGCCAAGATGCAGACAGGTGCCAAGAGTCCTTAAATGGTGGCCCAGGAGCAGCTGTGACTCAGCATATTCTAGAAGAGCTCTGAAGCACAGAAGTGAGGCCTGGAATGTGGCTGAGGGCATTTTAATTCGGGTGGCTTTGGTGGCATTTAAGTTAAGGGAAAGATGTGTGTGGACCCATAAGCCTCATTGGCATCACTGAGGAAATGAGGCTGTTTCAGAGGATTTGAGTCCCACGTTGACCATTTGCTGAACTGCTGAGCTGAGTTAACTAAGAAAGCAATAACAGTGTGTTTAGACATGACAGACCTGGCAGTGCTGAATCTCACAGGAAGTTACTGTGGGTAAAGGGTGGGTCAGTTTTCTCGTTTTCAGTTGGATTTTTTTTTTTCTGGAAGGAGACCAGTAACTAACTATATGGTATGAGGACCCCAAACATTGATTCCATTTAAATGTCAGTTCAGTAAAATACACAGCCTTTATTTTTCTCTAACTGAAAGCAGGAGTCAGCCTGCCGTAGGAATTCCCTAAAGCCTCCCTGGGAGGTGGCCGGTGAGGATGGGCGTGGTAACGCAGTGCGCAGGCTGTACGCTGGCTCCTCTACCATTGCGGTGCATCTCTCTTTATCCCTCATTGTCTTTCATTCCAGTTTGCCCTTGACTAAGCCTGCAGGGACCTTGGACATCCCCTTGAGTCATTGTACTTCTGTCTTCTCAAGGAAGAACCTTAGAATGCTCCCTAAGTCTCAAGAAGTAAATAGCGAAGATGATGGGTGCTAGGTGTATGTCTGTATGAGGCACGCCTTCAACTTGTTCTCCTTCCTAGACCACTAGGTTACAAAACGAAAATTCCAAGAAGCCTCAGTCGCACCACATTTACGATCTGGTCCAAACACGGAATATCAGGATACTCACCATCATGTCCATAATCCTGTGGTGCGTAAGTGAGACCTGCCTGAACCTTACCCAGTCTACAGACATGCTTCAGACCAAAGTTGGAGTCTCTGTCATCACATGATACGAGGATTCTTCCTTGTGATGGATGGCGGCAATGGGGACATAACAGTTTTTAATGTAATAGGAAACCCAGAAAAGGAGAAAATGATCGTGGAGGCTGTTTGAGATCTAGGGATCCCACAAGGGAATCCCACAGGTCCTTCCTTAGTTGTCCTGTCCCTTGTCCCTTCCCTCAGTAGATCATCTGTGGTAAATAGCCAGGAAGAAGCTGACAGCAATTCTACTGTGCTCATGGAGCCAGAGGGAGCTCCCCTACACTGGGTCGTCATTTACACACACTCTACACAGCCCCGCCCCCACCCCAGGCCTCTTAGAAAGTTCTCTGTTGGTGACACACTCTCTGGCTGGGACAGTTGGGGCTTTGAAGAAGGGTCTCAGTGAAGACACTGCATGCTGTATGTACCTGAGGCTGCTGAGAGCTTTCTGGAAACATGAAAGGAGACAGGGCCCTCTGGGATGTTCATAGACCAGTGGTCCTCAACCTTCCTAATGCCGTGAACCTTTAATACTGTTCCTCACGTTGTAGTAAACCCCATCCATAAAACTGCTCTCATTGCTACTTCATAACTGTAATTTTGCTACTGCTATGAATTGTATGTATTTTTTGAAGATGGAGGTTTGCCAAAGGGACTGGGAAACTGGGTTTTTGTAAACCCAGTGTCAGTATTAAGATTCTAATATTGCAATGCAAACTTTCTCGAGTGATTAAGTCATTGTGAATTATATGAAGCATTTTGCTGAGACACTTTCTTTATGCGATGTTCTGAGGTATAAATCAGGAAATAATTTACACAAGGAAACTTAACTTTTGTGCTATGAAGTAAGGCACAGGGTGGAGTCTACTACTGCCCTCCCATTCCCTGCATCAAGAGCAGTTCAGAACTTCTCAGGATGAAAGCTTACCAAAGCGTGTGGGTCTGGAGAGATGGATGTTGCTTCTCCAACTCTCTTCTCTGTACCCTGTTGCAGGCTGACCATATCAGTGGGCTATTTCGGACTTTCTCTTGACACTCCTAACTTGAATGGGAACATCTATGTGAACTGCTTCCTGTTGGCGGCTGTTGAAGTCCCAGCCTACGTGTTGGCCTGGCTGTTGCTGCAGCACGTGAGCCGGCGTTACTCCATGGCCGGGTCGCTCTTCCTGGGTGGCAGTGTCCTTCTCGTAGTACAACTGGTGCCTTCAGGTATGGACCACAGTCATTTACAATTGTGAGTCTTCTGTGCTTCCCTTTCTTGAACCAGGCTGTTAATGAAGTGTATACAGTCAAGACCATTACATGTGTGCTGCTTGTACACAATGCTGACTTAAAAATTAAGAGATGGGCCTGGAAGTGGTGGCGCACGCCTTTAAACCCAGCACTTGGGAGGCAGAGGCAGGGGGATTCCTGAGTTCGAGGCCAGCCTGGTCTACAGAGTGAGTTCCAGGACAGCCAGGACTATACAGAGAAACCATGTCTCGAAAAACCAAAAAGAAAAAGAAAAAGAAAAAATCAAGAGATGGTATCACAAAACTAAACTGTTCTTCATGGCCTGGGCTTTGTTCAGTAGGAAGAACTGAACAGGCTTTTGGTTAATTAAGCCCTAGCCCCAAGTTAATATATTCATATATATTTTCCTCTCTGGAATAAAGAGGAAAAAAGAGTCATCCTACTAGATCTGTCTTATTACTTATTCAAGGAATATCTGGAGTGGGTCTGCATGGAGTGTGTTTCTAGTGGAGAAGACAAGTTAGATGCCGGTATTTCGAAGATGCTATTACAATCTGTGAACAGAAATAAAGGAAATTCAGCTCGTCTAAAGAGCAGTCATGGGAAGCACCCTGAATAAGAGGCGTTCAGTACATCTACATGAGGTAACAGAACATCTTGAGAAAGTCAGGGAGAACATTCGAGAAGATTTGATAGGGAAGACAGAGTGAGGAATGGTAAGTCACACCTGTGATCCCAGCACAAGAAGAAGCTGCAGAAGATCAGTTCAAGGTCATCGTTGGCCTTTGGGGAATCTGACGTCAGCCTGGGCTGCATTATTGCTCTGATGTTCTAATGGGAATGACCCCAGCATGATTCAGGATTTAAAAACAACACAATAACAACAACAACAACAACAACAACAACAAAAACAAAAACAAAAACAGTAAAAGGAAAGAAAAGAAAGGTCTCAGAGCCTGAAGACAGTACTCTGCTGGTAAAACTGTCTTGTTAGCCCACTAGAGGGCAGGAGTTCTTTCTGCTTCATTTGTCCATTATTTGCCAGAATCATTCATGCCCATGTGGTTTAGGAGTCTCTGGGCATTCCTTTGGGGACTGGGATACTGAAACTCCCACCTACACAGGAATATGCCATTACGTGTCAGAAGGAATCTAGGAGTAGATGAAGTGGCTCTCACGTGAGCTCACAGTAATCTATGGGATACTTAGGCAGTGAAGGAACCAGGAGGGTCATCCCCAAGTTCAGATGGTTTATAGTTGGTTTTTTTAATGATTTTATTATGCTTATTTATTTGGAGATGGGAGAGATGTTTCCAGCACACATGTAGAGGTCAAAGGACAATTTGTGGGAAGTGTTGGTTCTCTCCTTCCAGTGTGTAGATCCTGGGGATCAAACTTAAGTTTCCAGGCTTGGCTGAAAGCTCTGTTGCCCCGTGAACTACGTCAAAAGCCCAGCTCTGTGAACTCCTTGAGTAGGCTGCAGGCACGACCTGAGTTAGAACTGCACTCCCATTCACATACAAGTCCTTAGGTGATTCCATGGCGCCCTCAGTATGAGGGTCAGCTGAAGCAGCTCAGCCAAAACACAGGATGACTTCTGGAAGGCAGGAGGGCTGGGCTGACGGGGCGCTTGCCATCTGGACCTCTGGGTGAGACACATGTACCCTTACATACACAAAGTGCCTGTTCCTTTACTAATCTCCTTTGAGAAATCAGCCATGGTGCTTTCTTGTGATGGAAAGTTATAGAAACAGACCAACTCTCTCCACACCAAATTAGGGAGAAAAGGGAAGAGAACTCTTCAGGGAACCCTTAACACTGACCCCCTTGACTGTATGAACTTTGTCTCTCCAGAACTACATTACTTATCTACTGTCCTGTTGATGGTGGGCAAGTTCGGAATCACCTCTGCCTATTCCATGGTCTATGTGTACACAGCCGAGCTGTACCCCACTGTGGTCAGAAACATGGGTGTGGGGGTCAGCTCCACAGCATCCCGCCTTGGCAGCATCCTGTCTCCCTACTTTGTTTACCTTGGTAAGTACCATGGTGCACTGGAGCGATGGGACAGACGCTCTAAGTAGCCTTCCTGGGAGCTGGAGAACAAGCCCTTGTTAGCAGGATGCTTCAGTTACTGGATCCCTGACTGGAGAGGGCGCCTTTCCAAGTGTAGTGTAGAGAGGGCACTCATTTACAAATGTCAAGTAACTCAGAGCAGCTTTAGGGAGGCAGGGTACTTTACTGGAGGAATTTTTCTTAGAGTTAGGAACATGAACAGAATCCTTCCTATTCAAGAGGTCTGACAGAAAGACGGTTGCCATAACTTTTTTTTTTAAGATTTATTTATTTATTATATGTAAGTATACTGTAGCTGTCTTCAGACATACCAGTAGAGGGCATCAGATCTCATTACGGATGGTTGTGAGCCACCATATGGTTGCTGGGATTTGAACTCAGGACCTTTGGAAGAGCAATCAGGGCTCTTAACCGCTGAGCCATCTCTCCAGCCCCCAGTTGCCATAACTTAAAGACTTCATTCACTCAGTGTATCTGTGGAGGTCAGAGAACAATTTAGGGAGTCAGTTCTACCATGTGGATCCTGGGGATGGAACTCCAGTCTCCAAGCTTACCAGCAAGTATTTTATCCAGCTGAGCCATCTCCCTGGCCCTCAGTTTACTTTTCAAGACAGTAGCTCACTAATTCGTATGAGCTGGGCTTGAACTTTTGCTCCTCTTGCCTCAGCCTGCTGACTAGGTGGCATATAGGCCTGCATGCCACACTTGACAGGATGTTTTATGCCCTGTAAAGATCTGCCTTTTGACATTTTATGTAGCAGGACAGCAGTTTCTATGGTTCAGAGAAGTACTCTCTCCTGGCAGCTGCTCCTCCTCTGCATATCTCTAGCTCAGGAGAGGACTGCCAGTGTCCAGAGAGAGCAAGTACTTTGCAAGCATGCTACATGGCTCTAACTGGGTGGTACCTAGTCTAACCTGAGTGTAAATCAGACTGACACATCCACAGAGGTGGAGAGTTGTTCCTGTCCTGGGCAAGCACCTTGTGTTGCTTGGAAACCCTGCAGCTGTCCTGTCTCTGTCCCCCTATACCTCTCCCTTGTCTGGTGTAAACACTGCTGGACCTCTGAGCACATGTGTTCCAGGTCTGGGTTCTGACTCTGTAGATGCCAGACTTCACTCTGGTGGCCGAAGCTTTGGGAAGCACTGGAACCCACAGGACAGTTAGCATTATATAGAGTCCTGACAGAATAAAGTGCCCAACTAAGACCTAGTCTCACTTTAATCTGGGTCCTCTGCTTGACCATAGGTGCCTATGACCGACGCCTGCCTTATATCCTCATGGGAAGTCTGACCATCCTGACAGCAATCATCACTTTGTTCTTCCCAGAGAGCTCTGGAGTTTCTCTCCCAGACACCATTGACGAGATGCAAAAGGTCAAAAAGTAAGAGACCTCCCTTCCCATGCTGTAGGTATATTGAGTCAGATCCTGGCCAGGTCTCAGGGCCACAAGCCTTTGAAGCAGCGCTCTCTGTGTGCTGTGTCTCACAAATCCCTGGATTCCTTTAACCGTGGTGCTATCGAGCGCAATGATCTGAACTTGTATGACCATGCACATGCCCATGAAAGCAGCAGTTCTGGTTCTCCACCCTCCCACCCCTCACCCCTGACCCCTGAATCTAGCTTGCTTGTTTTGCAACTGATAATTTGTTTTTCTTGTTTTAATAGACTAAAAGGAGTACAATCCCTAACCAAGAAAGGGCCCTCACGAATGCCTAAAGGAAATGTGTCCAAAACTTAAAGACTTTTAACACCTGGTCCAGAAGCTGAAGAAACTGAACTGAAAACTTGCATATTGCCAGAAATACTGTCATTGACCAGGTGCTTTCTGTTGTGTTGGCCTTGTGTCTAACAAGCATTTGTCCTAGAGAGCAACCTTCCTCCAGCCACCAAGGCTAACAACACTACAGCTTGTACATCCATCACAGTGGAGGACTTGGGCCTTCCAAAGAAATAAATGAGTCTCTTGAACAAGAGGGACTTGGAAGATGGTGAGAAACATCTGCTAGACACGCTTTGATAAGGTCACAGAGAGAACAGCTGGTCTGTTTTTCCCTCCTTTCCATAACAGAAGACCTTACAGGAAAAGGAATAAATGTGGCTCAGGGGCAGTGAGCTTGTCTAGGTTACACGGAGCCCTGGATTTGATCAAGTGCACCAAAAGGAAACAAAAAAAATCTTTTCAAAAAATAAATGATTCTATAAATAGTTTGATTTCTTGTCTTTTCTCAGTTAAACAGGTTTTTTTGTTGTTGTTTTTGTTTTTTTGGGGGGAGGGTGTTTTTGGTTTTTGGTTTTTTGAGGCAGGGTTTCTCTGTATAGCCCCGACTGTCCTGGAACTCACTCTGTAGACCAGGCTGGCCTTGAATTCAGAAATCTTCCTGCCTCTGCCTCCCAAGTGCTGGGATCAAAGGTGTGTACCACCAATACCTGGCTTAGTTAGAAAGTTTTAACTGCAATACTCTTAACTCATGACATAATACAAGACTGAGGGAGCCCTAAAGGAAACTAGGGTAGAAGCTGGTACTTAAAACAGACAGTGTGTGGACTATGACTGCTCAGTCCCACAGCCAGCTGTACTGTGTGTGTCTGATCAGGGTCCTGGGCTTGTCCAGGCCCTTTGAGAAATCTACTGTTGAGGCCAATCTACTGCTTGTCTTCCACTGCAGTGTAAATCAGAATTCTGGCTGCCAGCCACTTACCTGTGTCTTGAAGGAAATGTATGGATAACAGAGCATCCCTTCCTTCTCCCAGCACTGTCATGGGGGGGAGGGGGGCTGTTTGCCATCTGCTGTTGTGTCTCAAGCTATTTGTCCCTTAGCAGAAACTTGGGAACTGCCCTTTTTTCTCAGCCCCGGGTCACCCTGGCTGGTGTGCTTACATACAAGGCCTTCTTAGTCTTAGCCACTAGAGCTGCTCTGAGTGCCAAAAATAATAACACTATGCTTCTTCCTTTTACAATGTGTAATCATGAGGAAAATTACAATGAAGAAATGTAAATTTTGCTCACAGTCTCTCAGAGTTGCTGGCTGCAGTCATGTCACATCGATGGGTATTTTGTGTTCAGTGTGATTGTCTTCTGTTTATGTTGCCAGATCCAGTTTTAATATGGGGGAGAGGTTCTGTTTGTGTTTTTTCACAAGAAGAAGACAGAGCCCGATGGCTGCCTGAAAGATTGGTTCATTGAGTGGACACAGATCCTGAGTTTTCTAGTAAGTATGACTCCAATTATGAAGATGGCTAAAAATCTTTATTACCTGGCTCTTACCACTATTACCTGAGAATTAAGCCTGTTGATTCTCAAAGTCACCTCCTCCACACCAGGAGTCCAGACATTGTGTCTGACTGATCATTTACTCATTTATAACTGAATTGAATACTTGGGACATTCCCCCTCCTCCAATCTCATACCCCCCACCCCCACAGACAACCTTAATCCTGTTGCTATCAACTTTTTGACTTTGTATTTTAAGCAGGCTGGTCGTTTTCACACCGGATCACCTTTGGCAAATAAAATTTTCATAAACTGTAATTTTAAGGTCCTTGTTACCTGCTGAATTAGGAAAAAGGTCGCAGTCCCCAGGGAGGGGGTTTTCACCTTGAGCACCAGAGGAAAGAGCCAGGACAAAAGGCTAAGCTGACAGGCTTTTTCACACCAGGATGTTTAGATACTGTGCCTGCAGAAGGGGCACGCACACCAGGAGGAAGAAAAACTGTTTGTTTAACTGCTGCTTGTAAAGACTCGAGGTCCAGGGAGAGCTTTGAAAATTTCTGCTTAAGGCTCAGGACCTTTCTAAGGTCTTCTTTTTCTTTAAGTGGGTCACCTTCTGAAGGCATAGCAATAGTCACAGAGTACTAGAAATGAATAAGAACAATTCTTACAAATCCTTTTTCTTAACTCTTAATCCTCTCTCCCTGAATGAATGCTTGATTTCTCCTATGAAACAAGCTTTCTTTAGTCAATTTCTTCCCCATGAAAATCGGACAATTATTTGGCCATTCCTACCTCCCTCTTAAGCTATGCACGAGTGATGCGGCGTGAAAGGTCCTCAATTATTTTTTCCGCGGATCCTCTCTCCTCCGTCATCTGGTAGCTAACCGTGTTCCGGGGTCCCTGTTTCAGGCACCACTGTTCCCAACCAGCAGGTCCAGTTATTCTAGGGTCCCCGGAGAGGTGCTACCTAGGGGTCATGGGGGGGGGGGAGAGAAAGAAGTAGACCCTGCAAGAAGCTTTGTCAGAGTCTCATTTAATAATCAGAAAGCAATGGCTTATAAGCAGTATGGAGGGGAAGTGAGACAAAGGCAGTAAATCTTGAAACAGTCAGATGGGATGTCTTGGGATGAGGGATAAGGACACTTAGGTTGAAGGCCAGTTTATCAATTAACTGGTTCCTGTAAGGAGGTCCGGTATCTAAATAATCAGCCAGTTTATTGCTTCAGCCAGTTCCTGGTACTGGCAGATGAAAGAAGGTGAACTAGGAGCACTGTGAGATGCTTGCACTCCAGTCCTTAATTAAGGCATTCAGGCAGTGAGAGCAGAGGCAACTGGTGAGAAAGGAAAGCGACTTATCTAGGGGAGGAAGACAGGATGACTCCAGTCCAGATGCCTCAGGGCTTAGTGGAGATTGTGCAGGGATGCCCCTTGTCTTTTATGGCCTGTTGGTTCCTGGAATCTTCCTGTGCCATTAGTTTGTGGGAAAGGCTTTTGCTTAACAATCTCACAATCCTGCAACAGCCATCTCAGGGCTGAGCGTTTGTGGCCATGTAGCTTAGAATGGCTCCTTACAGTCTTGGTCTCACTCCTTTCTCGACATCCTTCCCATCTGTAGTGTCCAGCAGCTACATACTAATGGGGGGGGAGGGTTCTCTGGAAGGAGAGATGGGAAGAGGACAGGGTGGCAAGAGAAAACACATGGAGACAGACATGACTTCTTGTTCAAGTCTCAACCTTTAATGCATCTCTCCAAGGATAAAAAGGCAGGCCAAGCCCCTCCCCTGAAGGCTGGAAAGTGCTTCTGCTTGTTCTGCAGGAGACTGACATCAGGTTGTTGGCTGCTATTCTTTGAGAACAATGGGCTGGAGGAGGTCACAATTTCTCCTTTTTTATTAAATTTAAGAAAAACCAGTGAATAAATATCCATCAAAAGATGGTGTATTTTAGGCCGGCGGTGGTGGTGCACACCTGTAATCCCAGCACTTGGCAGAGGCAGGCGGATTTCTGAGTTCGAGGCCAGCCTGGTCTACAGAGTGAGTTCCAGGACAGCCAGGGCTACATAGAGAAACCCTGTATCAAAAAAAACAACAACAAAACAAAACAAAACAAAACAAAACAAAAAACAAACCCCAGGACTCCTTTCTTCCCCTCCCTTGTAGTTCTGGGATTATAAAGATGGTGTATTTTTACCAGAGAGGTAAAGCAGTGACCATGATCCCCTTAAGTATTATATGACGTCTTTTGCAGAGGAGGGGTAATAGACTCCCTTATTATTATTATAAGGACAGTCTCTCAACGTCAACCCCTTTGCAATCAGGTGTACTTTCTGAAAATTTCAGAACCAGAAATTTTCCTTCCCTTGTAGTGCTTTGCCTCGCACCTCCTTCTGGTGCCCATGTTTGCTCAATTAGCAAACACACATAGAGTTCTATGTGGCTCCCTTTTGGGAGATCCACAGGTAAAGTAAATGCCCTGTGAAGGTGAGCTGGCTGGCCTTCACAGCAGCCTACCTTCGAGTCCCGGAAGCTATTGAGCTGTATCTGAGAGATACCTGCTTGAAACACAAAAGAGGAGATTAAAAGGAAAAAACCTCTTGGGTTGTCTGTGGAAGGCCAAAGGTATTCAATTCGATTGCAAATTCCTGATTTAAGCTCAAGGCCTGGCTTGCAAATTAACTGTTAGAGGAAAAAAAAACTGCTTGGACCATCTCTGGGAGGCCCAAGGTATTCAATTTGATTGCAAATTCATGACTCAGGCACAGGGCCTGGCTTGCAAATTAACTATTAAAGAACAAAGGAGCCAGCCAGGCGGTGGTGGTGCACGCCTGTAATCCCAGCACTTGGGAGGCAGAGGCAGGCGGATTTCTGAGTTGGAGGCCAGCCTGGTCTACAGAGTGAGTTCCAGGACAGCCGGAGCTACACAGAGAAACCCTGTCTCGAAAAACCAAAAAAAAAAAAAGAGAGAGAGAGAGAGAGAACAAAGGAGCCTACCTTCCCAAATATGGGAGAAGCAGCTTTGAGAATACTTTTGAATTAGTTATACTTACCAGCTGTTTTAGACTCTGTATTTACCTGCCTTACCTGTCTTTCTGGCAGCCATCAGCTCCATCTTCTTTTTGAGAGAAAATGCAAATAGATCCTCTGCCCCAAATTAAAACAGGGTCTGGGCCATTCCGTGTATTAGTTAAAGGGTCTCGCCATTTAACCATGGCATAAGAATTAGAAGTAACAGGATGCCAATGGTGATCTGCTACAGACTGACCCTTAGCATCAGTTTGCAGGAAATTTAAAATGAATAAAACAAAAGCAAGGCGTGCTTTGGCTGATTTAGAAGGGTATAATTTCCCCTCCTTTGTTTTAAAAAGCCAATTTTTAAGAGTGCGATGTGCACACTCAACAATTCTTTGGCCCATTCGGTTATATGGAATTCCAGTTTTATGTCTAATACCAAATTCTTTACAAAACGAAATAAAGTTATTGCCAGTATAGGCTGGCCCATTGCCCATCTTAATGACTTTGGGTAATCCCATGGTATTAAAAGCTTGTACACAATAATCAATTACATATTTAGAGACTTCTCCCGAATGCAGAGAAGCAAAAAGAAATCCTGAACAAGTATCAATGCAAACATGTATAAATTTTAATTTTCCAAATTCTGCTTAGTGAGTAACATCCATTTGTTAAATATGGTTGGGCATAAGGCTACATGGATCAACCCCCAAACGGGGAGCTGGAGATAAGGTAAGGCATTTAGAGCATTGTTTCACAATCATTCTTTCTTGCTCCTTTGTGATTTTATGTCAGAGTCTTAATGTATGGCTAGAAAGGTGGAACTTATGATCACATCTAGCCAATCCAACAGGTTCTAAAACTAACACCTCTTCTATTAGAGCTCTGTCAATGCAATGATTGCCTTTAGCTAATGCTCCAGGAAGGCTGGAGTGAACTCGTATATGGCCAATATAGAAGGGATTTTTTCCTAGCAAAAAATGATGTTTTGCAATAGTGAAAACAAAGATCCTGATGGTGTATTAAAATTAAATGTGCCACAGGTTTCTAATAAAAGGACAGATTCTGCTACATACAAGCTAACTGTAAAAAAATTAAAAGTACTATTTATATAGGTTGGAAAACATTTAATACTGCTGTCAGCTCTGCTAACTGAGCTGAGCCCCGGTATTTCTATAACCACTTGTTGATTATTAATAAGATATCTAGCTCTTCTTTTAGAAAAGCCATATGAAAATTAAAAGAGCATTATGCAGCGGCTGTAAAGATCATATTAGGAAATGCAACCACATGCATATTTAAAAACTTTATTAATTTATCTTGAGGATATTGGTTATCTATAGTTCCTTCAAGTCCTATTTGAGCGAGCAACCAATCTGTGCCATGCCACTTTGGCCAAGCTTCTTGATCTACGTTAAAAGGCTGAATAATGATATCTGGTCCTTTGCCAAAATAAATTAGCGCCTGCTTCCTTCCAAGCACAGTTATCTGGGCTATTGCCTCATAATATGGCCGGATATTCCATTTAGGAGACACCCTCAAATGAACCCACGTAAGAGGAGCCTTTTGCCATAATAATCCTGTAGGCGAATGAGTCGTTATAATTTCTCCTTTAGATTAATTTTTCTAAGTTAGTTTAACAGTCTCCAATTTCTCTGTCCCACCTTTTCTAAAAGCTTGAAGCAAGGCAGTTTATTTATTCTGGGACATTTGACAATTAAAGTGTACTCAATATAGCTTTTCTGTTTCCATTGTCTGGGCACTCGGCAAGCCCACAGTCAACATTATCTTCAGTACCACACCAATTACTCTGGCAGCTAGCATGCTTCTGCAGAATTCTGTGGAAAAAACATAGACATGCCTTCTTCCCCAATATTAAGTCAGGATCATGGCATCTGCCAATAAGTGAATTCTTCCATCTTACCTAGGCATCAGTATGCCTAGTTATAGGATGCCATATACACTCAGCAAGGAGTTCCTTGGCATCCAAATTTTAAATTTTTCTTAAAAATATACAGGAGTCGGGCGGTGGTAGCACATGCCTGTAATCCCAGCACTTGGGAGGCAGAGGCAGGCGGATTTCTGAGTTCGAGGCCAGACTGGTCTACAGAGTGAGTTCCAGGACAGCCAGGGCTACATAGAGAAACCCTATCTCGAAAAACCAATATATATATATATATATACATATATATACATATATATAATTTAAATGATATGCTTGGGGATATAATTTGCCCCTCTTTTTTTAAAGAAGATATTGTTTTAAATTTTTTTTATATTACCTCATCTTTGAGGATAAAAAGAATTAAATTGTCAACGACATCTCAGATGTTTGATGACTTTTGTTTATTAAATATTTTTGTTTATTAAATATTTTTGTTTATTAAATATTTTTTAAGCCATTACTTTTTTAATGATATAAAGAATGTGCTTAAAAAACCAATTGTTTCTATATAGTCTGTCTGGGATATAAATTTCATGTGCCTTGCCTTAAGGGGTCTTGTCCAGGCACCTTTTTAAAGATTAATTATATATAAGTATACTGTAGCTGTCTTCAGACATGCCAGAAGAGGGCATCAGATCTCATCATAGGTGGTCGTGAGCCACCATGTGGTTCTTGGGATCTGAGCTCCCATACTCCATGATTGAGGACCTAACCTTTAACAGCTGAGCCATCTCTCTAGGCTCACAACCATAAAATATAAGAGTTCAGCTCCCAGCACCCACGACTGTCTCTCCAGCCTTAGGATCAGCTCTCAGGTATCCAGAGGACAGTCATTTAAAGTACATATCTTTTTTTAACTTGAATTACATTTGCATAAACAATTATAAAAATTAAGAATTAGCAGTATTAAAAAGGGAACAATTTTAAGCAATTGTAGACCATGATATATATATATATATATATATATATATATATATATATATTATTATTATTATTATTATTAAAAACTTGATTTTTAACATCTTAAAAATATTCACTACAGCACCCAAGTCAGTTATCTGTGCTGAAGCAGGGGGAAACTCAAACAAATAAACATGTGATATAATTATATGAGCTTTACTCCCATAGTTGATATATTCTTTATGGGATGCATGTATAGAAATATAAAGGTAAATTACAACAAATTATCTTTTGGATAACAATTATTAATTTTGCCTAAAAAGGGTTGCCATGTAATAGATCAACCATCAATAATAATCAATTCCTTCAAAGTTCTTTTTAACTTTCCCTTAAGGTACTTGTTGATTATCGGTCTTGTGCTGGTATTTAGCCTTAGATGGAGTTCACCACCCACTTTGGACTGCATTCCCAAGCAACCCGACTCATTTCCCTCGCCATGCCGCATGGCAGAGATTCGGCACTGGGCTCTTCCCTGTTCACTCACCGTTAGTGAGGGAATCCTGGTTAGTTTGTTTTCCTCTGCTGATTCATATGCTCAAATTCAGCAGGTTGCCATGTGTTCAAGATGGCTACGACTCGGAGCTACCAGCTCTAAACTCGCCTCTATTATTTATAACTATAGTGAAGACATGCAAAACCCTATACCATTAAGACCAACTAGAAACAAGAACAAAGCAATTACACGAATTTCATAAGTTAAACCAAAGTTTTCCCAAAACCTGAGGCTGCTAGCCTTTTAAGAAGCTGCTTTTCCCCTAGCCACGCTTAACTCTTGGTTGAGCATGTGGCTCGGCTTTAAATCAGCCCCCCCACCCCCACCCACATGAACTGCGGCCAGATCAAGAGACCTCCAGCAGACGAAATCTTTACCAATTTTTATTTTTAACATGAAACAGTCATTCACACAAAAACACGGAGAGGACATAAACTTACATGTGAACAAATGGTGCACCGGAGACAAATAAAGTGATACATAGAAAGGGAAGCACGCTTGTAATGCAACTGGGTGCCATTATGTAGTGTCCAGCAGCTGCTACATACTAACGGTGGGTTCTCTGGAAGGAGAGATGGGATAAGGACAGGGTGGCAAGAGAAAACACGTGGAGACAGGCATGACTTCTTGCTCAAGTCTCAACCTTTAATGCATCTCTCCAAGGATAAAAAGGCAGGCCAAGCCCCTCCCCTGAAGGCTGGAAAGTGGTTCTGCTTGTTCTGCAGGAGACTGACATCAGGCTGCTGGCTGCTATTCTTTGAGAACAATGGGCTGGAAGAGGTCACACCCATCCATCCTCAGCCTTCCTTCCAGGCACCCGGTCCTCCGTGGCCACTGGCGACTACAGGAGGTGCCCAAATGTGGGGACTAGACATGGAGACATCATCTGAGGGACACTGTCTTGGTGGATCTACACAGAAAACCAAAGAAGATGGTTTCCTGCATGGTGAGCAACATACAACACTGAATACTAGCGCTGGTCTCAAATGCCATCTTTTTGAAGCTGTTGTTGTAGGTGCAAGGGATACAGACTAAACTGGTACAGCGTTGACCCAATGCTGATCCCACTTAGGAGTTGACAGTTAAAAATGGGACAGGAAACTTCTAAACAGGCATTTGTCCGCAGCCTGCAAGAGCTGCTTCAGGCAAGAGGGGTAAGGTTTGAAGAACAATAGTTAGAAGACCTTTTAGATCAGATATTCTTGTTGCCCATGGTTTCAAGAAGATAAGAATTTTAGATAAGAGAACCTTGGGGAAGAATTGGAGACACTCTAAGAACCACCCAGGCAAATAATATCACCCTCTGCCTCTGGGTGCTTATAAAAACGCGATTGATGAAGAGACCTCACAGGCTTCAGATAGTACCTAGGGAGAGCTTGAAGAATCTCAGGAAGAACGCCTGCCAGAGAGGACTTTCTCAGAAACAGTTCCTAAATTCGAAAGATACAGAGATACTACTGATGAACTAACATCAGAGGAGGAAACTCATTCAGACGAAAGAGCTGCCAAATATTATGGTGAGGATGGGCCTCCTAGTGCGCCTTCTGCTCTACCTGTGACCTCTACTGCACAAGATGATGCCCAGATGGATATGCAACTACATAAATTGGAGTTTGAAATTAAGTTGCAGAAGTTGACTAATGAGCTACAGGAGCTTAAAAGGGTATCAAGTGAAGGAAAGAGCAGTGATTCACCAATCACTGCTAGAAAGAGCTGTGAGTCAGGCTCGAGGGAAAGACAGGATACATCTGATGTACTGGCCTTCCCTCTAGTTGAGATCATGGACCAGCAGAACAATAGAGTTAGACATTATTAGACCTTGGAGTTCAAAGTGATAAGAGAATTAAAGACAGCTGTGGCACAGTATGGCCCTATAGCTTGTTTTACACAAGCTCTGTTGGATACTGTGATGGAGTCAAATTTAACCCCACAAGATTGGAGGACTCTTTGTAAGGCTACTTTGTCAGGAGGAGATTTCTTACTTTGGAGTTATTTTTGGTTTGTTTTTTTTGTTTTTTGTTTTTTTGGGGGGGGTTGTTTTTGTTGTTGTTGCTGTTGTTGTTGTTGTTGTTGTTGTTGTTGTTGTTGTTTCTCAAGACAGGATTTTTCTGTGTAGTTCCTGGAACTCACTCTGTAGACCAGGCTGGCCTCGAACTCAGAAATCTGCCTGCCTTTGCCTCCCAAATGCTGGGATTAAAGGCGTGCACCACCATCGCCCAGCGTTTTTTTGTTTGTTTGTTTGTTTTGTTTTGTTTTACTTTGGAGTTGTGAATGGCATGAAGCTAGTAAGAGAACTGCCTCAATGACTGCTCAGACAGGTAACCCAGATTGGGATGCTAACATGCTTTTAGGACGAGGTCAATATGAAGACAATGCTAATCAGATTGGGTTTCCTGTTGGGAGTGTATGTACAGGTTGCAATGGTGTGGAATCAGTTACCTAAAGCGGATCTCAGGGGAAATTTAGCTAGTATTAGACAGGCCCCTGATGAACTTTTTTAGGATTTTGTGGATAGGCTACTAAAAGCAGCTAGTAGAACTTTTAGAGATTCTCAAGCAGGAGATCCTTTTGTTACACAATTGGCTTATGAGAATACTAATGCAATGTGTCAAGCAGCTATTTGGCCTTACAAGGCACTGACAGACTTAGCTGGGTATATTTGCCTTTGTACAGAGATTGGGCCTTTGTACAATCAAGGTCTAGCCATGACTGCAAGGAACCACTGTGCAAGCACGGTTTTCACAGAAATGAAGGAAGAAAGTATGTCTTAAATGTGGAGGTTTGGGTCATTTTAGAAATGATTGTCCTAGGAACAGAGGCGCTGTAAGCAGGCAATCAGGTTATGCCCCAGGAGTTTGTCCTCAATGCAGGAAAGGTAACCACTGGACCAGGGAATGTAAATCTAAGACAGATATTCAGGGCCATCCCCTGTCCAGAAACGAGCAGAGGGGCCAGCCTCAGGCCTCCAGACACCCACAGCAAGCAGCTTATGGGGCCATGAAGCTGCTACCAGGCCAGGGAAATCCGTTTTTTAACTTATCAGGACAACCCCAGGAAGCACAGGGTTGGACCTCTATTCTACCACCCACATGGTATTAACCCTAGAAATGGGAGTTCAACCCTGCCTACAAGAGTTTTTGGACCTTTGCCTGCAGAAACTTGGGGATTGCTTCTAGGACCAAGCAGAACTATTGTAAAAGGCCTGCAAATTTATCCAGGTGTCATAGATAATGATTATGAGAAAGAAATTAAAATTGTGGCTACTTCCCCTCATGGTATTATAACTGTACCTGCTAACCAAAGAATTGCTCAACTTAGTTCCCTTGCATCCACTACCTTCCAGATTTGTTAAGAGTGAGAGAGGACAGATTGGCTCTGGTTTCTCTGATGTGTACTGGGTTCAATCTAATACTACTCAGAGACCTAACTTTAAATTAATAATCAAAGGGAAAAGCTTTGAAGGATTAATAGATACTGGAGCTGATGTAACAATTATTAGAGAAACAAGATTGGCTTTCAACTTGGCCTTTATCTGATACACTCACTTACCTCCAAGGAATGAGTTATGCCAATAACCCAAAGCAATGCTCTAAACTTCTAACCTGGAGAGGTGAGGAGGGCAATTCAGAACAAAATCAGCCTTATGTTATGCCAAATTTGTCTATTACCATTTGGGGAAGAGATCACTTGTCACAGATGGGTCTTATAATGTGCAGTCCTAATGAGGTAGTGACTGAGTAGATGCTAGAACAAGGAATTTTGCCTTCTCAAGGGCTAGGAAAAGGACAAGGTATTAAGATGTTTGAAAGTGAGGGGAGCTATTTAGAGATCATATTGTGTGCAACAGGATGTGTGTTGGCTACATGCAAATACTAGGATAGTTTACATAAGGGACTGAAGCATCTGAGGTTAGCTAAGGGGTTTAAGAACCATCCCCAGGTGGCTGCAGAGTAGTGGCCCTATGTCCCCGACCTGCAGGTCCAGTTATTCCAGGGTCCCCGAAGAGGTGCTACCTAAGGGTCATGGGGGGGGGGAGAGAAAGAACCGAGACTCTGCGTTCAACAGGCTTTAGTCAGAGTCCATTTAATATTTGGAAAGCAATGGCTTATAAGCAGTAAGAAGGGGAAGTGAGACAAAGGCAGTAAATCTTGAAACAGCCAAATGAGATGTCTTGGGATGAGGGATAAGGACACTTTGAAGGCCAGTTTATCGATTAACTGGTCCCTGTAAGGAGGTCTGGTATCTAAATAATCAGTTTATTGTTTCAGCCAGTTCCTGGTATGGCAGGTCAAAGAAGGTGAGATAGCAGCACTGTGAGATGCTTCCACTCCAGTAGTTAATTAAGGCATTCAGGCGGTGAGAGCAGAGGTGACTGGTGAGACTCATCTAGGAGATGAAGACAGGATGGCGCCAGACCAAATGGCTCAGGGCTTGGTGGAGATTATCCAGGAATGCCCCTTATCATTTATGGCTGGTCAGTTCCTGGAGTCTTCTGTGCCATCAATTTGTGGGAAAGGCTTTTGTTTAACAATCTCACAACCCTGCAACAGCCATCTCAGGGCTGAGTGTTTGTGGCCATGTAGCTTAGAATGGCTCCTTACAGCCCTACAGAGATGCCCCCTTCTGGAAATGAAAGGTCTGGAGCTGACCTCCTGGGAGTGGGGGAAGGTCTGGAGGCAGCCTCCTAGGGGTGGGGGAGGTCTGGAGCCCGTAAACATGGCTTCCTGGGGTTGGGGGTGGTCTGGAGCAGGTAAACACATTCCACAGGACAAACCTTATAAGGACTGATCAAACAGGCTGGGGGTGGGTCACCATTTCTCCTTCAGGTGCAGGACGACCCCAACATGCATTGGAATAATAAATTCCTCTTGCTTTTTGTATCGATTCTCAGCTCTGTCTTGTTTACTCGGGTGGTTCCTAGAAAGCCAAGGCTCTCTGGAATCTTACAAAAGTCCTAAGCCTCATTCTGATACTAGAGGTTTGGGGCTTTTTCTATAATGGCCACTATCTTGCCTGCATCCCATATTGATAAAATTCAATGGCTTAGTAATATTCCAGTGTGGCTTGATCAGTAGTCTTTATCTAAAGAAAAAAAACAGAAGCTGCCAGGCTGGGGTGATGGCTCAGCAGTTAAGAGCACTGACTGCTCTTCCAGAGGTCCAGAGTTCAATTCCCAGCAACCACATGGTGGCTCACAACCATCTGTAATAAGATCTGATGCCCTCCTCTGGTGTGTCTGAAGATAGTTACAGGGTACTCACAAAAATAAATAAATCTTTAAAAAACAAATAGAAGATGCCTCTTCACTAGTGCAGGAGCAATGAGAGGCAGGGCATCTAAGAGAAACAGTCACCATGGAATACTCCAATATTTGTTATCAAGAAAAAATCCAGTAAGTGGAGATTGTTACAAGATCTAAGAAAGGTTAATGAAACCATGGTACCTATGGGAGCTTCACAACCTAGGCTTCCATCTCCAGTGGCTATTGTTTCTTTACTATTCCTTTGCACCCTGAGGATTGTGAAAGATTTGCTTTCAGTATTCCTTCTATTAAATTCATAGAACCTATGAAAATATATCAATGAACAGTTCTTCCTCAGGACATGGCTAATAGTCCTACCTTACCTCAAAAGTTTGTGGCAAAAGCCATTCAGCCTGTGAGACAGAAATGGCCCACTATATACATCATTCATTACACAGATGATGTCTTAATAACAGGAAAAGAACCTCAGGACTTGATTTTATGTTATGGAGATTTACAACAGGCTTTAGCTGATAAAAGACTGCAAATAGCTCCAGAAAAGGTACAAACTCAAGATCTTTATAATTATTTGGGCTTTAGACTTACAGATCAAGCCATTTTTTCCCAGAAGATAATTATTCACAGGGACAGTTTAAAAACTAAATGGTTTTCAAAAATTGTTAGGTGATATCAATTGGTGATATCAATATTACCCCTATTTAAAGCTTACTACAAATGAAGTAAAACATTTATTTGATATTCTTAAAGGGAGTGATGATCCTACCTCCCCTAGATCTTTAACCTCAGAAGGATTGCTGGCCTTACAACAAGTAGAGCTATTGAAAAACAATTTGTTACTTATATAAATTATTCTTTGCATTTACAAATCTTTTGATTTTTTTTAATTTGGTTTTTTCAAGACAGGGTTTCTCTGTATAGCCCTGGTTGTCCCGGAACTCACTCTGTAGACCAAGCTGGTCTCAGAACTCAGAAATCCGCCTGCCTCTGCCTCCCAGAGTGCTGGGATTATAGGCATGCACCACCACCGCCCAGCCAAATCTGTTGATTTTAATACGACCAATGCAGACAGCATTGGGCTGGGGGTGTCACCGAGTCTGTGACAGTCATCTGTGCTTCCAGTATGAATGGATCTAGCTCAAAGTTCAGCTGTTATGGACAACATGGCACATGCCAAGCAGGGGCCTCTGGCTCAGGAGTAATACAAAACAGCCCATCTAGAAGATCCATTCAGTTTCCAGTCCCTTCAAAGCAGGTCCTGGGCTGGGTTCCTGATGACCTGCCTTCTCGGGAGCCTCAGACTGTGAACGGCAGTCCTGCCCACCATTCCTGCAGTGGCTTTTATTCTTGGTGCTGGTTCCAGTCATTCATGATCTCCTAAGGCAAACACTACTGCTTGAATGCCTTGTGCTCCCTCTCTGTGGGGAGGGGACAACAGCCCAACTCCCTTCTCCTGAAAACCCTTACCTCTGCGCAAGCCTGCTGAACATATATAGCCTGTTTCCATTGGAGCCATGACTTCAGGAGGACTGTTCAGGAGAGAGGCTTGTGAGTGATGAGGATCTAAAGGCCCATGGTCACTAAAGCTACCAAACACAGAGACACGAGGGACAAAAATGATGGAGAAAAAAATCTCACCACAGATATAGGGAAGAAAGGATCCAGTATGGTGGTGCACTTCTGCTATCCCAGAATTTAAGATGGTGAGACTGGATTGACTAATTACAACACCCTGGCCCCAAAGTCAACCTATTGCCTTCTTAATTTTGGCAGCTAGCTTTTTTCCCCTCTGTACTAATTGTTGTGATCATAAAAAGAGAAAGAGGTATTAGAATATGTTCTATGGGTGTGTGGTAGAAGGGGGTGCCTCAGTGGGCCCATGTGGAGGTATCCCTTCCCCTGAGGGACCAGACACACGACGGTATAGTATAGAGTAGAGTTTATTTAGGACACGGGGAGGGGAGTTAAGGGGGTAGTAGAGGCAGAGAAAGGCAGAGAGAAGGAAAGACTAGAGAAGTAGAGGCCGGCCATGACCACATGGAGAGAGGGAGGAAGGGAAGGGGGAAGGGAAGAGCCCAAGAGGACAAGAGGGAACAAGATAGGATAAAAGAGGTGAGAGAGAGAGAGAGAGAGAGAGAGAGAGAGAGAGAGAGAGAGAGAGAGAGAGAGCAGGGGCAAGAAGCCCCTTTTATAGTGGGCCAGACCTACCTGGCTGTTGCCTGGTAACTGCAGGGAGGGGTACACCTGGCTGTTGCCAGGTAACTATATGGTGGAGCTTACACAGAATCCTAACACTAATGAATTGCTGTTATTTGACAAAGAGAACTATTCTACCGAACAGTTCTTTAAGTGACGCTGCATCAGATGACAGAGAGGCCTGTTCTCTTCCGGGTAGTAAGAAACACAAAAGCATGCTTTGGAGTGCTTATCTTTTTCACATATTTATTATTTTCAGGTGGGGTCTCCAATATGTTGTCCTTCTGGTCTCAAGACCATGGGCTTAAGTAATCCTCCCACATGAGCCTTCTGAGTGTGGTTTATAGGCATATACTACTGTGGCCAGCTTAGATTTCTGTCTTTCATTGCTTTTTCTAATGGGCTTTAGCCTGATGAAAAACCCGAGGCAATACATCATCAGTCTTGCTATGGTTTGACTCTGACACATCCTGCACAGGCTTGGAGTTTGAATACTTGTCCACTGACTGGTGGTGCTATTTTAAGGGGTTAAGCTGAAGAATGTAGGTTACTAGGGCCAGGTCTTTAGTGATATAGCTGGGCCTAGAGTTAAGACCTACTGCAATGTGACATGACTGCTCACAACCTTCCATAACTGCTGTTTCAGAAAATGTGATGTCTTCTGGCCTCTATGAGCAACAGGTATATTAAGGTATTAATGATGCACATACCACAGACAGACACACAGACAAATACTCATATATACATATGTAAAATAAGAGAAAGAGGTAAGAGAATATGGTATACGGCAGTGTGGGAAAGGGGGTGCTTCAGCAGGCCCCCGAAGGACCAGACACATACACCAACATAGTATAGAATAGAGTTTATTCAGGGCATGGGATGAGAGTTAAGGTGAGGGAGTGGAGGCAGAGAAAGGCAGAGAGAGAGAGAGAGAGAGAGAGAGAGAGAGAGAGAGAGAGAGAGAGAGAGAGAAAAGAAGAAGAAGAAGAAGAAGAAGAAGAAGAAGAAGAAGAAGAAGAAGAAGAAGAAGAAGAAGAAGAAAAGAGAAGCAGAGGCCAGCAATGACCATGTGGAGACAGGGCAGAGGGGAGGAAAGCCTAACAGGGACAAGAGAGAAGCAGTCCCCTTTATAGTAGGCCAGTCCTACCTGGCTGTTGCCAGGTAACTGTAGAAAAGGGCATACCTGGCTATTCGCAGGTAACTATGGGGTGGAGCTTAGACGGAACCCTGACTATATATTTTTAGTTTTTTGAGAGAGGGTTACTCTGTATAGTTGTGCCTGCCTGGAACTCAGTGTGTAGACCAGGCTGATCTTGAACTCATGGAGACCTGCTTCCCTAATGCTGGGAGTAAAGGTGTAAGCCATCATGTCCAACCCAAAAATTAAATTTAACAGCACAACATTTAAAAGATAAGTTGTTCATCTAACATATAGATTCTAGGGATCAAATTCAGGTACCTAGGCTTATATAAGCAAGCGTCTTTACCCACAGAGCTGTCTCGTTGGCCCTCAGCAGATATTTTAATCATGTTTCCTTTAATGAGAAAGCTCTCAGAAAAATGCTTCCATGTGTTGCTTCTGTGTTCTTGAGATTGAAGCAAGGACTTTGAGCATGCTGTGCAAGTGCCTTTCCAGGGACTATGGTCCCAACTCCTCCTCCTCTTCCTCCTCCTCCTCCTCCTCCTCCTCCTCATCGTCGTCGTCGTCGTCGTCGTCGTCGTCGTCGTCATTATGATAATAATTCATGAAACCCAAATCAACATTTTGCTTTTCAGTCCCAGCTTCCTAATGGGACTGAACTTGTGACATCCTAGAAAACTCAGTGCTCCACCTCAAGTAGTCAAGGCTCCTGAGTACTCAAGCGTGCTTCTGTAGGAAGGGCCTTTGGGGGTCTGTCTGTAAGAGTCATTGTGTCAAACAAGTTGCTGGTGATGGATCTCAGTGACAGGCCCACCCTCTGGCTCTCCAAGGGCACCTTGCTCAGAGGCAGGACTTGGGGTGAAAATGCCTTTGGTGTGCTAGGTACTTTTCACTACAAAGTGGCAATGATTTCCATCTTTGGCTCTGAAGCAAATCTAAGACCTTTCACCAAGAAAGACTTTAAGAGTGACATTATTCACTTTTGATGGTACAGGTACAAATCACTATCTTTGGTATCTTTTAAGGCAGGGGTGGTTTTTTTTCTCTAGAGGGAAAGAGCACCAGCACTAAACTTTAATCAGAGGATGGTGGTTGTGGAGAGCTTTTAGTGCCACTTATAGAAATTTGGCAGGTTCTTGTCACTGGGCTCCGAGGAGGAAGTAGGATCAGATAAGAATATTTGCATTTGGGCTAATGCAAAGATGAAGGTAAACACAGCCAAGGAATGTATGATTTCCATTTTGTCTTGGTAATCCTGACAAGTCCCCAGACCCAGTGACTTGGGGACTTTATTGCTTTATTTGATTACTACCTGGTGTGATCTCTTTGCTCTCTGCCTTGTTTGTCTTAGCTCTGAGAAAGGGCCATATTTTCTGCAAGCACCTAGAAAGGTATAAAAGCTGACTAGGAAAAAAATGATCCCACTTCAGCCTCAGCACTGCCTGGAGTCATGTTATAATGTTGTCTAATTGTCTTTTTCTTTTCAACCCTCACTCCCTGGAGACTCTGTTGACTGACTGAGCTGGCTTGGTCAGGTGTTGTGGAGTATGGGTGAGGGCATCCATGGACTTTAGAGATGATACCAGACCCTCATGAGGAATACATGACTGATAGGATGGTGTTGAACACACGTGCAATGGGAAGTTGAGGCATGGTGGTTCTGTGCCCATCTGGCCCCTCACTCACACTGCACAGACTCAAGGGTCTCTGAGGTAGTGGCTCCCACAGGCTCCTGTATCTAAAGCTTGGTCCTCAGAGGGTGAAACTGGGAAGAATTAGGTGGGCCTGGATGGAAGCGGTGTGTCACTGGTGGTGGGCTTTGCGAAACGTACGGATTCCCAGTTTTCTCCTTCTCTGTCTCCAACTTGTGGATAAGAACTAAGGTGTCAGTTTCTTCTCCTGTGCCATGCATGCTGGCCGCTGCCTGACTCCCCACCATTATGGTCATGGACTTTCTCTGAAACTGCAAACAAGCTCCCAGTTAAAATGCCTTTTTTGTTTGTTTATAACTTGTCTTTGTAGCTGGACTTTTGCTACTTTGTGGGTTCCTTTTTCTTTCAAACTTCTCCATCACTCTTCTTCTACCCTGTTAGCATTCTGTCTAAACTGCACCCCACAGTTGCCTGGCCACAGCCAGGTATGCTTTTTGGGTATAGTTTGGGTTTCACTGCTGTGAACAGACACCATGACCAATGCAAGTTTTATAAAAGACAACATTTAATTGGGGCTGGCTTACAGGCTCAGAGGTTCAGTGCATTTTCATCAAGGCAGAAACATGGCAGCATCCAGGCAGATATGGTGCAGGAGGAGTTGAGAGTTCTATCTCTTCATCTGAAGGCTGCTAGTGGAAGACTGACTTGCAGGCAACTAGGGTGAGGGTTTTAACCCCACACCCACAATGACACACCTACTCCAACAAGGCCACACCTCCTAGTAGGTTCACTTCTTGGACCAATCATATACAAACCATCACATTCCACTCCCTGGCCACCATAGGCTTGTTCGAACATGAGTCTATGGGGGCCATACTTAAACATAGCATAATGCAAAATGCATTTATTCCAACTTCAAAAGTCCCTGTAGTCTATAGCAGTCTCAACAGTGTTAAAAGTCCAAAGTTCAAGGTCTCCTTTGAGATTCATCCAATCACTTAACTGTAATCCTCCAAGCAAGACAGGAAACCAGCTGGGAAAAGTCCAAACTCTGCATCTCCATGTCTGATGGCAAAGCTGTCTTCAGATATCCAACTCCTTTTACATCTTTGTTGACTTCAACAAGGTTCTTTCTCCTGGGCTTGTTCTACTCCCTGTTAGCAGCTTTCCTTGGCAGGCATCCTGTGGCTCTGGCATCTTTAACATCTTGGGTACCCCAAGTCAATTTCAGCTTCACAGCTTCTTGTTCCAATGTCTGAGATCCACACATGATCTTTTGTACATCTTCAAAGAGCTGGTGTCACTTCTCCAGCTCTGCCCTCTGTAGCACTCTAAGTTCAGATTGATCCACTCCACTACCACTGCTGTTCTTGGTGGTCATCCCATGGTACTGGCATCTCCAATATGCTAGGGTCTTCCACTGCAACTATACTCCACCAAAGCCTCTCATAGGCTCTCTTCATGGTACCAAGTCTCAACTCCTTTGCATGACCCCTTCAGTCCTGGGCTGTCAATTACAACTGAGGGTACATTTTCACCAGTGGCCTTCCATGGCCTCTCACAGTACCAAGCCTCCGCGGTTCTTCATGATGCCTTCATGCCTTCAAAACCAGTACCACCTGGATGATTCTTACACGTTACCAAGTACAGCTGTAGCATGAGGAACACATGGCTATCTCTGGAATACAGCTTCTTCGTGCTCTCAGAAAACACTTCCCATATTTCATCTCAGTGATGCTGGTCTTTTCTTAATCACCACTAATTTCTTAGCTCCAGCTAACCAGCATCAATTGTCCCAGTAATCTCCTTCTCCTCTTGAATATAAAGCCAGAGACACATGGCTGAAGCTGCTGAGTTCTGCTGCTTGCAGGAGCTGGAACATTGTCCCCTTGTTCTATTACATTATCACTAGCTTCCTTTCTCCCAGCTCCTTCACTGCCTAAATTGGCTGTCCTGAATCTTGCTCCTTAGACTGACTTTGAACTCAAGAGATCTGCATGCTTGTCTCCTAAGCACTGGGATTAAAGCTGTGGTCCACCAAGCCTGGATTAAAGTTTTTCTTCACCTAGAATTTGCTCCGTTCTAGGCTGGCCTTGAACTCAGAGATCTGCTTATCTTTGCCTCCTGGGATTAAAGGCCTGTACTACCAAGCCTGGACCTAAATTTAGCTGGGTGGAATCTTGCCCCAAGGTCATCACTCCTTTAATTCAGTTTAAAATCCTTGAATTCAGCTACATTTCACTTCCTGGAGTCCCTTTAATACTCAAACTATATATTTTGTACTTTTCCTTTCTCAGCTTGCTATGTTTGTTCAAAATTCTCTTTATCAGACTTAACCAGAGAACAAAGTCTTTGTTGGGCTTCTTTGAGACTTCCTTTGCAGATGCAATTAATATAAAGCTCTTTACCTTAGTCCTGGGCAGTCTCTTCAGACAATGGCAAAAAGCAGCTGTGTCCTTCACCAAAACATCACAAAAACAGTCTCTCAGCCACATATTAAAGTTCTTCTCCACAGAAACCTCTTGGGCCGTCAGGCCTACACAGTTCAAATGTCCCTCAGCACCACTGTCTTCCATATTCCTACTAGTCTGGCCCATTAAGCCCCACTTAAAGAATTCCATGGCTTTCCAAAACCAAAGTCCCAAAATCCACATTCTTCTGAACAAAAGCATGATCAGGCCTATCACAGCAATACCCCACTCCTGGTACCAACTTCTGTCTTAGTTTGGGTTTCACTGCTGTGAACAGACACCATGACCAATGCAAGTTTTATAAAAGACAACATTTAATTGGGGCTGGCTTACAGGCTCAGAGGTTCAGTGCATTTTCATCAAGGCAGAAACATGGCAGCATCCAGGCAGATATGGTGCAGGAGGAGCTGAGAGTTCTATCTCTTCATCTGAAGGCTGCTAGTGGAAGACTGACTTGCAGGCTACTAGGGTGAGGGTTTTAAGCCCACACCCACAATGACACACCGACTCAAATGAGGCCACACCTCCTAATAGGTTCACTTCCTGGGTCAATCATATACAAATCATCACACCTCCCCACAGTTACCTGGCAACAGCCAGGTAGGCCTGACCCACCGTAAAAGGGGCTTCGTGCTCCTCCTCCTCCTCCTCCCTCTCTTACAATTGTTCTCTTGTTTCTCTCCTGCCCTCTTGGGCTCTCCCCTTCCCCCCTCCGTTCACTATTCCCTTCTCTCTCTCCAAATGATCATGGCCAACCTCTACTTCCCTATTCTCTCCCTCTCTCTGCCTTTCTCTGCCTCTACTACCCTCTTAACTCCCCTCCCCATGTCCTGAAAAACCTCTACTCTATACTATACCATCATATACATCATATAGAAACCTGCAGAGTTTCTAAATGTGAGCTATGGCACCATATGTTATGTTATGTTATGTTATGTTATGTTATGTTATGTTATGTTATGTTATAAAAATATAGAGAGTCTGGAGATATGTTCTATGGATGTGTAGTCAGGTGTGGGGAAGGGAATATCTCAGCAGGCCCATGCCAAGGTACCCCTTCCCTCTGAGGGACCAGCCACACAAGAAGAACCCAATAGGGCAGGAGAGAAACAAGAGGGAAGCAGGATCAAGAGAGGGAGGAGGGGCAAGCAGCCCTTTTTATGGTGGGTCAGGCCTGCCTGGCTATGGCCAGGTAACTATGGAGTGGAGTTTAGACAGAATGCTAACACTTTCTACCCCCTAAAACTAGGTAGGATAGAAAGAAGGATAAAGGAGGGAAGGAGAGAGGGAGAGAGAGAGACAGAGAGAGAGACAGAGAGAGAGACAGAGAGAGAGACAGAGAGAGAGACAGAGAGAGAGAGAGAGAGAGAGAGAGAGAGAGAGAGAGAGAGAGAGAGAGAGAGAGAGAGATCCTCCCTAAATAAAGTCAGAGAGAGGAGAGGAGCGGGTGATGATATAGTTAGACTACTTCCTGCTGATTGGGGACTTCAAGTTCCTTGGAGCAAGTTTCATCTTCGCCGTCAGGATATCTAATCTCTTCTTCTCATCTCTTTGTACATGACTACTTGACAACCAGCAACC
Organism: Apodemus agrarius; assembly: GCA_964023405.1. Lineage (NCBI taxonomy): Eukaryota > Metazoa > Chordata > Mammalia > Rodentia > Muridae > Apodemus > Apodemus agrarius. The sequence continues at coordinate 38,063,409 of OZ030015.1, read as the reverse complement.
AACAGCAGCCCGCCAGCAACCAGTCACCTACTCTCTTGAGGCATTTATACATCCTCTGAAAAGTCTCCAGAATTCTAAATGTCACACCCTCGCAGAAACTATCTGCAGCTGGAAAAACTACACCCCTGCTAGAGTATGAGGCAAATCATAGCCACCTGCTGTGATGTAGCCCCCCATATCCCACACCTGGGATGAAAACAAAAACATTTTCTCATAATATTTCTGTGTCTTTTAAAGAAACCAAACTTCTCACTACATGTCTTTGTATGGTATCTCTTCCCAGAAATAAAGGAATCACTAAGACAATCTCCAAAATCCTTCCAGGGCTCCAGTCAGCTCCGGCCACCGTGGTCTGTGTGGGTTCTCCCACAGCCAGCTAGGAGACAGAAGGAGGGTGCCGGAGTCTGCGGGGGAGAGTGGGAAGGAAGGAGGCCAGGGCGGGAAGGGCCGCAGGCAGCAGCGTGGAAGCATGGGCTAGGCCGACAGGAAGCTGAGCTCAGATTTGCTGGGTAGGCAGGTCCCACCTGCTAGTTGATCCCACGGCATTTTGATCTTTTTATTCTTTCATGGGCTTGTGTGTGTGTGTGTGTGTGTGTGTGTGTGTGTGTGTGTCTGTGCACGTGTGCCAGGGCTGGAATGTACAAGCCAGAATTCAGGAGTCACTTTTCTTCCTTCCATTATGAGGGTCTTGGGGAGCAAACTCATGTCATCAGGCTTGGCAGCAAGGGCCCCGCCCTACTGAGCCATCTCACTGGCCTCACAGCATTTAGGATGGTCTTTCTGGATTTGATTGATGTGTCTTATTTCCTCACCAAGTATGTCTCCTGAAGGCTAAAACCACATTGATTTCTGTTTGTTGCTCAATGCACTGGCAATATGTGATTAGGATTTATGGAGGTGACATGGGAATCAAAGAAGAGGAGACTAACATACAAGAAGCAGGTTTGTCCTTTAATCAGAACAGGGAAGGACAGGGTCTCACTGTGAGTGGAAGCCATGTTGGGACTCTGGGTTCTTAGAGCTTTAAAGGGGCAGAAAAGAGAATTTTATGTAGAAAGATTTTTATCTCCAGACCTACAATCTGCTTTTCTAAGCTAAATTTGCTGAAGTCCTTGCCACACCATTCTTGCCAGGAGTTCTCACGACATGCTGACCCCAGGCCCAGAACCTCCGTGCTTTTAACTACCCTGTGATATCAACTCTTCCGCAGGAAGTTCCCAGGCTGCCTGAGGCTTTTAGGTTTTAAACCATTCAGGGAAGATGGTTTGGTAATTCATTTTTTTCAAATCCTATTTAATGATGGTTCTTAGAGGCTTTAACCTTCTTTGTAGCCCACCACCCTCCAGAGGTCGTGGGAAAGAAAGGATACAAGGGGGTGTGGGGAGAACGGACCTGTGTCCTTTCCCTCAGCAGCACATCCTCTCTCCTGTGTCTGCTTCAGCAGAACGTTTCTTCATGAGTCTGCCTTAGCCTTTCACACTCGTGTGCCCTTTAATGAGACTTTCCTTCACGTGTTTGCCCCAGCAACACACCACCCAACTGGCTTTCCAAAGAACCCTTAAGTTTCCACTTCATGGCTGCATTTTTGTAGTTGCTACCTAAATACTTAGGGTTTTTTTTATTAATTTGTTTATTACATTATATATGGGGAGGCACTATAGGGACTTTTGAAGCTAGAGTAAATTCATTTTGCATTATGGTATGGCTATAAGACTCTGGGAGCCAGGGAGCAGAATGTGGTTATTTAAGTGGAAATGGCCTCCATAGACTAATGTCAATAGCATTATTGGGGGTGTGGCCTTGTTGGAGGAAATGTGTCACAGGGGGACAGGAAGGAAGCTTTGAAGTTTCAGAAACTCAAAGTAAGTCCAGTGTTACTCTCTCTTCCTGCTGCCTGCTGATCCAGATGTGAACTCTCAGCTACTCCCCAGCACCATGTCTACCTGTACACCAACATGGTTCCTACCATGGTCATAATGGACTGAACCTATGAAACTGTAAGCCAAACCCAATTAAATGTTTTCTTTTATAAGAGTTGCTGTGGTCATGGTGTCTCTTCCCAGCACTAGAACACTATGATACCTGGGGAGATTCCCCCTGATAGCAGGTACTTACTACATAAGCATCAATAAATGTAAGGGTCCATGATTCACCAAAGAATGATACCCTGAACTCAAATAGTGTGAAAAGAAAATTGTGTTTTTCTTCTGCAGAAGTCCAGCATGCTGGGGTCTCCCATTCCAAGATGGAGGCAACCAAGTAAGCTCGAAGGCCCAACTTAAAGCACATTAGGGGACTTCCAGGGAGAGTCAGGTGACCTCTATCATTGGCTCTATCTCTAGGGCCATTCCAGAACCATTTTTGGGGAAGTCTGGAAACTGTTGCTGACCCATTGTCCTTGCCTCAGACCAGGTGGCAGGGCAGCTTCTGAGGCCTGGATTTACCTGGAGTGGCCCAGTTCTTGGAAACAGAGATTTAGGCCTAGTCTCCTGAAGTGCCAATTTGAAGCCTGTCATGGAGTCAGCCTGTCATAAGAACCTGACTTCCATGCCCAGCAGCATGCAAAAGCCAACGCTGGGGAGGCAGAGACAGGAGGATCCCTGGGGCTTGCTGGCCAGCTAGTCTAGCTGCCTCTGCAGACTACGGTTCATGGAGAGAATCTGTCTCAAAAAATAAGGTACAGGGTGATTGAGGAAGCCATCTGGTGATAGCCTCTGATCTCCACACTCAAATGCACACACATTTATGAAACCAGGATTTGGCTTAACCCTTGGGACCCCTTTCCTCTCTTCATGACTGTTCTAGTCTAGTGTCTCTTGCTGTAATGAAACACTGGTCAAAATCACTAGAGAAGAGTTTACTACAGCTTATAGCCCATCACTGAGGGATGCTGAGGAGGAACCTGGAGTCAGGGACTGACTCACAGGCCATGGAGGAATGCAGGCTTGCTACCCCCACTGGCTTGCTCAGCTTGCTTTTTTATACAACCCAGGACCACCTGGCCAAGGCTGCCACCTTCCCCCAGTGAGCTGGTCCCTCCCACATCAGTCTTCAGTCAAGAAAATAGCCCTCTCCCCAAACATGTCTACAGGTCAATCTGATGGAGGTGATTCTTCAGTTGAGGGTCCTCTTCCCAGGTGACTCTAGTTTCTGTTTAGCTGAGGGAAACTAAGCAGCATTCTGACTAAACCTCCCAGACCTTGTTTATGCAAAAGCAGCCAGAACTCCACTCTGCTCCCTTGAGTCAGAAGATCCCTGCAGGAGGAAGAGACCTCAGGGCTTGCCGTGGATTTCCAATGCTTTCCCCCAAAGAACTATTGTTGAACAGGTCCACTTCCCCCATATCCTAATAACTTCTCTCTTCCACTACCTCTGCTGGGTGGTGGGCTAGAGGAGAGGTTGAACCCTTATTAAAAGTAGGTTGCAAAAACTGTGTGCCTAGATAGAACTGTATTCCAAACCACACCTTCTTGAGGTGTTCCCGTGCTCGATTATAAAAGGATCATCTTATCTAGGGTTGTAACTATTCATATCCCCTCACAGAGGGCCATGGAGGGCCACCCGAGTGTCCACCTACTCCTGCCTTCTGTCCTATGCAACTCATCCCTAATTGCATGTGGCCTCAGAGAGGGGCTAGAGTATATAGATCAGGAAGACCCAGGGAAGTTGGGGGTCTCTCTGTCTAAGTGGCTATGGGAAAGCTCTCATCCATATTTGTAAAGACTTTCCAGTCTGGCTTTTGTGTAGGAAAGGGAGCACCTACGGTCCAGTAAGTAAGCCCTTCTTCATCTAGGCTCTGAGAGCCCTGTAAATTCATGGTTTCTCAAGGAGATCTGTGGCAGAATTGTACCTAGGTTTGCCTTCGGCGGCTTGGTTGGAGGGATAGACTTGGGATAGACTTGATAGTGCTTTTGATTATGTTTCCCCCAGGGAAGGAATTTAGCAACGATTGTTGATTATACATTTCTCCTGCTGACTTACTTGCTAGCTCATAATGCCAACAAAGACAATCGATTGCTTTTAGTTTTGGTCTCAAGTTCTTTTGCCCTTCCAGACTCATCCGTTCTGACAGTTTTTCTCTTGATGATCTTGAGATTCCCGTGTAAATGGTTCCAGTTGTGAAGAATAATGCCTTTTGCCTCCTCCTAGGTCATTGGTTTCCCTTTCTATCTCCTCATGGCTTCTCCTGCCTCCGTAACTCTATGGCGTGGTAGGGAGAGCAGTCGCCTTGTCTTGTCCCATTTCTTAAGAGCACAGTTTCTTTGTTAAGATGCTAGCTGTGGAGCTGTAGAAGGTGGCCTTTATCACGCAAAAGAAATCCCTTTCTTTGGGCCCTGACAGCCCACTGGAAACAGGCCAAGAAAAAAATCAACAGCTTCCTTCTTCAATGTCCTTCTCTGTGGGCTGCCACCAGACGGTGTGGGCCAGCTTCAGTGTGTGTTCCCTCCCCAAATAATCCAACCAAGAGAATGTCTCACAGTGCTTGCCTTTTGTTGATCCCGGATGTAATCAAATTGACAACCAAGACTGGCAGTCACATGTAGCAAGTCTCCTAACTGCTAAATCATCGGTCATTTATGGAACAATTTTACAACTTTGTTTTTTTTTTTTTTTTTTTTTTTTTTTTTTTTTTTTTTTTGGTTTTTTGAGACAGGGTTTCTCTGTGTAGCCCTGGCTGTCCTGGAACTCACTCTGTAGACCAGGCTGGCCTCAAACACAGAAATCTTCCTGCCTCTGCCTCCCGAGTGCTGGGATTAAAGGCGTGCGCCACCACTGCCCGGCAATTTTATAACTTTTAAAGTGACAGTTGTATTTTTCATTTCCTCCTTTTCTGTATAGACTCTTTAAATTTTTAAATTAATTCTGTATGTATATTGTATGTATAATTCACATGAATTAACACACATATGAAGGTCAGAGGACACCTTACAGAAGATGATTTTTGCATTCTACCATATGAGTCTCTTTGAACAAGTCCCTGGGATTGAACTCAGGTTGTCAGGCTTGGCCGCAAGTACCTTTACCCTGTAAGCCATCTCACCAGCCCATCATCATCATCATCATCATCATCATCATCATCATCATCGCATTGAGAGCTGTCTTAGTGTTTCTGTTGCTGTAATAAAACACCATGACCAAAAGCAAGTTAGGAAGGAATGGGTTTATTTGGCTTTCACTTCCACATCACTGTTCATCATCATCATTGAAGAAAGTCAGAACAGGTATTCAAACAAAGCAGGAACCTGCAACCAGGAAGGGATGCTCCTTACTGGCTTACTCTCCAGGGTGGCCTCTTCAGCCTCCTTTGTTATAGACCCCAGGACTACCTGCCCAGAAGTGGCCACGCCCCATGTGGGATGGGCCTTTCTACATTAATTACTAATTAATTAGAGAATACCCAACAAGCCTGCCTACAGTCCCATCCAACTAAGCCAGTTTCCTCAGTTGAGGCCCCTCCTTCTCCTCAGTTGAGGCCCCTCCTTCTCCTCAGTTGAGGCCCCTCCTTCTCCTCAGTTGAGGCCCCTCCTTCTCCTGCGACTCTAGTTTGTGTCAAGGTGACATAAAACCAGACAGGGCAGGAAGGAGCTAAGCTCAGAGCCTCACGCATGTTAAGAAAGTTCTCTCCAAGCCCGGCGTGGTGGCTCAAGCCGGGCGTGGTGGCACACGCCTGTAATCCCAGCACTTGGGAGGCAGAGACAGGCGGATTTCTGAGTTTGAGGCCAGCCTGGTCTACAGAGTGAGTTCCAGAACAGCCAGGGCTACACAGAGAAACCCTGTCTCAAAAAAACAAAACAAAAAAAAAAAAAAAAAAAAAAAAGTTCTCTCCAGGCACTGGTAGCGCATGCCTCTGATCCCACCCAGAACTAGGGAGGCAGAGGCAGATGTATCTCTGAGTTCCAGGACTTTCAGGGCTACACAGAGAAACTTTATCTCAAAAAAACCAGAGCGCAAGCCCGGCGGTGGTGCATGCCTTTAATCCCAGCACTTGGGAGGCAGAGGCAGGCAGATTTCTGAGTTCGAGGCCAGCCTGGTCTACAGAGTGTGTTCCAGGACAGCCAGGACTACACAGAGAAACCCTGTCTCGGGGGGGGGGGGGGGAAACAGAGCGCAAATGAGCGAGGGAGAGAGAGACAGAGACAGAGAGACAGAAAGTGCTCTGTCACCCAGCTATAGCCTGACCCATATGTGGTATTTTAAATGCCTAAGGACAGTTGCCCAAGGATCTTTTAGTCCTCCTGGGGCTGGCGGTCCACACATTCTCAGGAGCAAGGAGCTTCAGACAGGAGGTCCTGGGAGAGACCACAGGGCTATGATGGGGGGAGGCGGCTATGAAGACAGAAGGTCGGTGGCCTACAAAGGGAGCCGCCTGACTGGGGAGCTGGAACAGTCCGGTTAGAAGCCATGAGGATTGTGCCAGGCAGTCGGTCGTCAGATGATTTCTACCTTCTGGGTTTGTTTTGTGTGTGTGTTCACAGGCGCACGGACGAATGTGTGAGGAGTGTGAGCACGTGCAGGCCAGAGGGAACCACCGGACACATTTCACAATTGTTCCCCCCAAACTATTTTTTTTTATGTTTGCGGGGGAGGGGTGCACACGCGTATAGAGCAGAGAACTTGTGGGAGTTCATTTTCTCCTCCCACGGAGCTGGGCCCGGGTGTCAACTCAGATGATTCGGACTGGCACCGAGCCAGCCAACGAGGCATTCACCTCACTTCCTGGCCTAAGCTCTTACATTAAACGAGGAGTTCTCTGCTAACTTACCACAGAGGCCTCCTGTCTCTGTCCCAGCAGCACTGGGATCGGATCGCAGGCGTGTCCCACGGTGCCCAGCTCTTGTAGGCGGGTCCTGGGCATTTGAGCTCACTTCCTCATCCTTTTATCCACAGGCCCAGCCACCCGGCAGCCACAGCCACAGCCACAGCCCCCCCACAGCCCACAGCTTTGGCACCGCCTTCCACAGACCTCCCTCCTCCCCACGTGGCCATGGCCTCACATGCAGGGCAGAGAAGAAGAGGGCCCGGTCAAGGGTGGGTTGGAGCTTAGGTGTGTCAAGCCAACAATTAACAGAGAAGACTTTGCAGACACACAGGCCCTTCTCATTGTAGTGGGCTCCAAGGGAAACTGCTAACACTGGGTTCTGGGATAACACTTGTGTTAAGATCTTAGGTCTGAAGGCTGAGAGTGTTGCTGAAAACTGATCTGACCCAGAACAGATGAAGTCCCAGGCAGCTCCTGCAAGGGAAGACTTGGTGGAAGGACAGACTTGGTGGCTGCTGGTTTTCCTACAGCGCAGCAGCGCCCTCTAGTGTTTCAGAAACAAAACAGCGACTTTCCAGGCTTTTAGGGGGCGGGGCGGGAGGCGGGGTTCTCATAGCCAGATTTTAACCCAACAGATTTTCATTTGAGAAGTTCAGCCTGTCCCTGCACTTTTATCCTCCCTGCTCCGGGAAAGAATACTTGGGGTGCTAAATGTTCATCTTGAGAATGAACCTTTTCATTGATTCTAGAGCCTGAATTATTCCCAAAGCAGCACAGAAATGAGCCTTCTGAGCGACTCCAGTACAGGCTGCCAGCTCTGGGAAACTCCAGAGGCAGCTGGCTTCTCAGTATCATCTCTCCGGGTTCAAGGGCAGGGGTGTGTCTCCTGACAGCTGGGAGAGCCACTGTTGCCTCACGTGCCAGCAAGTGTTCACATACAGATGAGAGTCGTGGACAAGCCTCCCACAGCCTGACTCCACACAGTGTCTTTTTTTTTTTTTTTTTTTTTTTTTTTTTTTTTGGTTTTTCGAGACAGGGTTTCTCTGTATAGCCCTGGCTGTCCTGGAACTCACTCTGTAGACCAGGCTGGCCTCGAACTCAGAAATCCACCTGCCTCTGCCTCCCAAGTGCTGGGATTAAAGGCGTGTACCACCACTGCCGGGCCACACAGAGTCTTAAAAGAGCCACTTCTTGTCTCCTGAACAAGACAGTGTCTTCGTCTCACACCAGCCTCTTCCCCTAAAAACAGCTTTGTCGGAAGGCAGCTAAGCTGTGTTGGTTACTTCCCACTGCTGTGATAAAACACCATGACCAAGGCAACTTATAAAAGAAAGAGTTTAATTGGGTTTACACTTGAGGGGTCTCTTCAAGCATCATGGCCAGCAGCAAAAAGAAAATTCAGTTCATCTAGACTTAGGGTAAATCAAACTTTAGCAGTCTGATGCCAGGTGGTTTATAGTAAGCATATTTAAATAAAGTACAGTTTGGGAAAGTTTCCAGGCAACAATCATTCAAATTTCAGGTAGATGATAACCCTCACTGTGTGACTGCATAGAATTTCCTTTGCAAAGTACATGGATCCATGAAGATGGATTCTAGAGTTAAGGGTCTAGGATCTGGTGTGGTCTCTGACTGAGATAGCATAGAAGTCAGCAGGCTATGAAGTACATGTGACGTCTTTCCTAAGGATGGA